>JAGFNQ010000218.1:281927-532377 GCA_024364735.1 Boesenbergia rotunda
GCCAATCATATGATGATTACTTTTTGGACTCATTGTATCATATTCTTGTATATATAGTTCTTATATATAAAGGCATTTCTTATGGTTATTGTACTTATGTGTATTGGTGCCAAATAACTTAGTATAATAACGTCCTTGAGTAGAAGGTTCTTATCTATATCAATCGATTAGTTGAATCGATAGTGAGATGATATAGAGAACACTACTCTTAATTATTCCTAGTCAAGTATTAACATTCAAGGACAATGTTAATGCATAGAGACTAGCATGTAGGTCAACATGATGACTTGATCTCACAAGTCATGGATATGAGATATCAAGTTGACACATGGGTATACATTAGAGAATGTATACTGAATGGCCCGCCATGAGAAAGTATCATGGATCGTTATATGAGTGTCATATACTTTCTCATGTGACTATTAGTATGACTATTAGTCCTTAGACCTGAAGTCACCATAGTTCCCTACATAAGGAGTTATGTACTTTGGTTTCGTCAAACGTCACCCGTAACTGGGTGGACTATAAAGGCGATTACTGGGTATGTAACAAATTATGCGGAGGGATGTGAGTGATGTAGATGGGATCTATCCCTCCTATATGACGGGAGAGATATCATAGTCTTGATAGAGTGAGATCACTAAGTGCATGGCCATGCCCAAATAAGGCAATATGAGATATTGAGCTTATTTGATTATAGTGAGTCTACTTGGAGTTCAAGACACATAGATTGATTGGAGGATGACACGGTCTATGCCTCATGAAAGATCAATCTAGATATCAAGGATAGAAGGACATTGTCACATATTGTGATGGTCACAATTATTAGTCACATTGGTGATGTTGGATCTCAACATTCTTGTAACTTGGGTAGCAATGATGTGTTGCTAGATACCGCTCATTGCTTATGTTTCTAAGAGGTTAGAAGCATTGCCAACGTTACAAGAACCTATAGGGTCACACGCAAAGAACAAATAGATGGAGAAAAATTGAAGTCAAGTTTGACTTGGCTAAATATGGAAAGTCCATAAAAGGCAAGTTTGACTTGACCCAAATCCAAATCAAGTTTGACTTGACTTGGTTCCACTTCAAGTTAGACTTGACATGAGAGAAGAAATGGAGTCAAGTTTGACTTGACTAAATATGGAAAGTCCATAAAAGGCAAGTTTGACTTGACCCAAATCCAAATCAAGTTTGACTTGACTTGGTTCCACTTCAAGTTAGACTTGACATGGGAGAAGAAATGGAGTCAAGTTTGACTTGACTAAATATGGAAATTCCCTAAAAGGTAAGTTTGACTTGACCAAAAGGCCACCTCACCTTGACTTGACCAAGTGATGACTTGGCTTGGTTTCCCCCCCATTTGAATTTGAATTCAAATTGAAAGGGGTTAAGGAAGGCCACCTAATGGCCATTAGTGGCCATTATGGCCGGCCACTTAATGGCCATTAATGGCCATTAAGTGGCCGGCCACCATGGGAGAACAAAGGTGGTTTTGTTTCATTTTTCCTCAAGTGTGTCTTCTCTTCTTCTCTCCATTGTTGGAGTTCTTCTTCTTCTCCTCTTGGCCGAATCCTACAAGGTGCTAGCACACCTAAAGGATTTCTCCATCTACTTTTGTTCGCGTGGATACTTCTAGAGGGACGGCACTTGACGTCCTAGAGATTCGACATCCAAAAGGAGCGAACGGGATTAAACGGGGCACGCATCAAAGGTAAAATGTTTATCCCTCTTTAGATCTAGGAGTAGATCGGGTTTTGAAGCATGTAAACGAGCACTCGTAATTTTTGAAATGACTTTCTTCGCTCGGATCCTTGCTATTGGGGCTTTCGGGGTTTCCGCGACGCGAAAAAGCGGTTTTCGTGGCCCGAAAAACCCTACAGTGGTATCAGAGCCACGAGCGAAGCTTGTGCTCGTTTTGTTTTTATTTTTTTTTTGTATTAGATACAAAATTTAGATAAATATTTGCTTCTATAATTTTTCTAAATTTTAGGATTTTTGAGTAATTTTTCTCGTAGAGGCAAAGCGACGAGTGCGAAGCACTTGTAGACTTTGCCACCGAGAAAAACTTCTCCGAAACGGCAAGTTTCGCCCAAATGGTTTTTGGGACAGCGGGTTAAAGCGTTGTATAATCGCAAGAAGACACTCGTGAAGGTTATTTCACGAGTAGGGGCGCTGCCCCTAACCCCGCAAGGGGCCTTGTCTCGCGATTACGCCCGAAACCCGCTTACCGGGACCGCCGCGGAGTTGTGACTCGGAAAAATTCTAAAAATCAGTAGAAAAATTATATAAAATTTATAAAATTACATAATTTTGAATTATGTACAGAAGTGTGATGATCATGGCCCAAAACCCTATTTTAATTAGATTAAAATATGTGTGTAATTCATATTACGGCCTGCGTGCCGTTATTTGTGTTGTGGGTGTTGTATTGTGATTGCGACCTGCGTGTCGGTTTTTTTATTATTATTTCTGTTAAAATTAGTTTAAGACTCGAATGTAACTCGAGTATAAATTTTGTAATGTACAAAATTAACGATGAAGGCAATTCTGGAGAAGACGGACTCATGGGAAGCAAGCCGACAACACATAGGGTTCTGGAAGGAGGAGCTTGGAGAAGCTGCTGCCTAGACCCTAGGTTGACCAAAAGATCTTCTCATTGGCTTGAGAAGATCTTAGTAGGGCCATGACTAATCACACTTAATTTTCTTGTATATTTTATTTTTGCTTATATGTATGTGATGCATGTTAGTATAGAATAGAATATACATGAGTGTATGTGATGCACATGTAATGTGGGAACCACATTTTGATGTGCACCTAGTACACATTTAGGTTAAATTAGATTTAATAAATGCCTTGATACGATGCACATCATCGATTAGATTAGATCTAAATCGAAATCAACTCGTATATGCCTAACGAGCCTTGATACCCATCACTACCATGATCATATGCGATTGTTGAATCTGCCAAAGCAGAGCAATGCATTTAATCTTGGTGGGATGCGGAGGGACAACCTTGGTCCCGCCTATCACGCTTGGGTTAGATTGAGCTCAATTAGATTGAGTAACTAGTTAGCTCAATTGGATCGAGCCTAACTATAGGCATATTCCAATAGTTGGAAAGGTAGGACAAGATCGCATTTATCAATAGTCTTGGGCGATTTAGCCAAAGCTAACTCAAGATTATTCATAAATGTTAATTCTTGATCCTATAAACAAGAGTTGCATAGAGATGTAATTGGTAATTGGTACCTACCGATCATACTAAGTCTTGGGCGATTTAGCCAAAGCTAACTCAAGGCGTAGTATGATGTGGATCTTGACCTACGAGAATTATAGTTAGTTGGTGTGGATCTAGTAGTGTGGTTTTACCACATCTATGACTCGATTCTACCAAAGCCCTATAATTCAGTGGGAGCATCATTTAATTAAAGGCCTAGTTAAATGATAAATATGATACAATGGTGGATATTTATTTTCTGCATTTATGTTGTAGATTACCATGTCAAACACGAACATCTCTCTCTGCGATCTGTCCTTGAGAAGGACAAGCTCACTGGAGCTAATTTCCTGGACTGGTACAGGAACTTGAGGATAGTCCTCAAACAGGAACGTAAGCTGTACGTTCTAGAGCAAGCAGTTCCTGAAGCACCACTTCCCTCAGCCATCCATAGCGTTAGAGATGCTCATCAGAAGCATCAAGACGACGCGTTAGACGTATCGTGCCTAATGCTATGCTGCATGTCCTCTGAGCTTCAGAAGCAACACGAGAACATGAATGCTTACGATATGATTGGCCACCTCAAGCAATTATATCAAGGGCAGGCAGGGCATTGGAAGCGGAACTGCAAGGTATACCTGGAAGATCTGAAGAAGAAGAGAAGTGAGACTTCTACTTCAGGTATAAATGTTATAGAAGTCAACCTTTCTATTTCTACATCATGGGTATTAGATACTGGGTGTGCTTCTCACATTTGTACAAATGTGCAAGCGCTGAGAAATAGCAGGGCATTGGCCAAGGGCGAGGTGGACCTACGAGTAGGCAATGGAGCAAGGGTTGCTGCTGTTGCTATAGGGACTTACTTTCTACCTCTACCCTCTGGGCTTGTACTGGAATTGAATAACTGTTGTTATGTACCTGTACTAACAAAGAATATCATTTCAGTTTCATGTTTAGATAACAAAGGTTTTTCATTCATAATAAAGGACAAATGTTGTTCTGTTTATTTAAAGGATATGTTCTATTGTAGCGCACATCTGATGAATGGCCTCTATATTCTAGACTTAGAAAGCCCTATCTATAACGTGAATACCAAGAGGTTGAGATCAAATGAGTTGAACCCAACCTATCTCTGGCACTGTCGCTTAGGCCACATAAATGAGAGTCGCTTGTCCCAGCTCCATAAGGATGGTTTGCTGGACTCATTTGATATTGAATCATATGAGACATGCGAGTCATGCCTTCTAGGCAAGATGACTAAGACTCCCTTTAGTGGACATAGCGAAAGAGCGACAGACTTGTTAGGACTCATACATAGTGATGTATGTGGCCCTTTCAATGTCGCTGCCAGAGGTGGTTACAGGTACTTCATCACATTTACTGATGACTTCAGTAGATATGGCTATGTGTATTTGATGACACATAAGTCTGAATCCTTTGAAAAGTTCAAAGAATTCAGAAATGAAGTACAGAACCAACTTGGCAAGAGTATTAAGATACTTCGATCAGATCGAGGTGGAGAATACTTGAGCCATGAGTTTCGTGACTACCTAGCTGAGTCTGGGATTCTATCCCAACTCACTCCCCCTGGAACACCACAGTGGAATGGTGTATCCGAAAGGAGGAATCGTACCTTATTAGATATGGTACGATCTATGATGAGTCACGCAGATCTTCCTATATCCTTTTGGGGATATGCTCTAGACACGGCAGCGTTCACACTAAACCGTGTTCCATCAAAGGCTGTCATGAAGACACCATATACGATATGGACGGGGAGGAGTCCCAAGTTGTCTTTCATGAGGGTTTGGGGTTGTGAGGCTTACGTACGACGTCAAGTCTCAGACAAACTGGGACCCAAATCTGATAAGTGCTATTTCGTGGGATATCCCAAGGAAACTAAGGGATATTACTTCTACATTCCCAGTCAACACAAAGTGTTTGTTGCTAAGACTGGGGTCTTTCTAGAAAGGGATTTTGTTTCTAGAAAGACTAGTGGGAGTTCGTTTGATCTTGAAGAAATTCAAGACAACGACCATAGCACTGAGCCCTTGATGGATACTGAACAGGCACCACAAGAAATTGTGGATGAGATTGTTACACAAGAAATTGTGGAACAACAACCTGTTCAGGTAGACTTACCTCTTCGCAGGTCTGATAGGGTACGTCGTCAGCCTGAGAGATATTCATTTCTCTTGCCTGACCATGATGACGTTATGATCATTGAGAATGAACCTACCACCTATCAGGAAGCTGTGATGAGCCCAGATTCTGAGTCATGGCTGGAAGCCATGAGATCCGAAATGGAATCCATGTACACTAACCAAGTTTGGACCTTGGTTGATCCACCTGAAGGGGTCAAACCCATTGGGTGTAAATGGGTCTTTAAGAGAAAGCCTAACATGGATGGACTTACTCATACCTATAAGGGTAGACTGGTAGCTAAAGGTTTCAAGCAAATTCATGGTATTGACTATGATGAAACTTTTTCTCCAGTAGCGATGTTTAAGTCTATTCGGATCATGCTTGCTATTGCAGCCTACCACGATTATGAGATCTGGCAGATGGATGTCAAGACAGCGTTTCTGAATGGAAACCTTCTCGAGGATGTGTACATGACACAGCCTGAGGGTTTTGTAGATCCACAGCATACTGGCAGAGTATGCAAGCTGCATAGGGCCATTTATGGTCTAAAGCAAGCTTCTCGGAGCTGGAATCTTCGATTCGATGATGCGATCAAACAGTTTGGTTTCATCAAGAACGAAGATGAACCTTGTGTCTACAAGATGGTTAGTGGGAGCACAGTAGTCTTCCTAGTCTTGTATGTGGATGACATACTACTCATTGGGAAGACATCCCTTCGCTACAGTCTGTGAAGACTTGGTTGGGGACTTGTTTCGCAATGAAGGACTTAGGTGAAGCAGCCTGCATTCTAGGCATTAAGATCTATAGAGATAGATCTAAAAGATTGCTTGGCCTAAGTCAGAGTACATACATTGATACCGTTTTGCAACGGTTTGCCATGCAGAATTCCAAGAAGGGAAATCTGCCAATGTCACATGGCGTGAGTCTTTCGAAGACTCAAGGTCCCTCTTCTAGAGAGGAGAGAGACCGCATGAGCAAGATCCCTTATGCCTCAGCCATAGGATCTATCATGTACGCCATGTTATGTACTCGTCCTGATGTCTCGTATGCTTTGAGCATGACGAGCAGATACCAGTCAGATCCAGGTGAACGTCACTGGATAGCAGTCAAGAATATTCTTAAGTACTTGAGAAGG
Source organism: Boesenbergia rotunda (assembly GCA_024364735.1). Taxonomy (NCBI): domain Eukaryota; kingdom Viridiplantae; phylum Streptophyta; class Magnoliopsida; order Zingiberales; family Zingiberaceae; genus Boesenbergia; species Boesenbergia rotunda. Next base: position 288,433 of record JAGFNQ010000218.1, read on the forward strand.
ACTAAAGAATATTTCTTGATATTTGGAGGCGAAGAGGAGCTAACTGTAAAGGGTTACAATGATGCTAGCTTCCAAACTGACCAGGATGACTACAGATCGCAGTCAGGGTTCGTGTTTTGCTTAAATGGTGGCGCTGTCAGCTGGAAGAGTTCAAAGCAGGATACAGTTGCTGATTCTACAACAGAAGCTGAGTACATTGCTGCATCTGAGGCAGCAAAGGAGGCAGTTTGGATCCGCAAGTTCATTACTGAGCTTGGAGTGGTTCCTAGTATAGCCGACCCAGTACAGCTCTATTGTGACAACAATGGAGCTATTGCGCAGGCTAAGGAACCTCGCTCACACCAGCGGACCAAACACATACTACGGCGATTCCATCTCATTCGAGAGATCATCGATCGAGGAGATGTGAAGATTTGCAGAGTACCCACAGAGGCTAACGTCGCAGATCCCTTGACCAAGGCTTTGGCACAGATAAAGCATGATGGTCACACTAGGTCATTGGGTATTAGATACTACAGCGATTGGCACTAGTGCTAGTGGGAGATTGTTAGTGAGAGCCCTAGAGCCAATCATATGATGATTACTTTTTGGACTCATTGTATCATATTCTTGTATATATATTTCTTATATATAAAGACATTTCTTATGGTTATTGTACTTATGTGTATTGGTGCCAAATAACTTAGTATAATAACGTCCTTGAGTAGAAGGTTCTTATCTATATCAATCGATTAGTTGAATCGATAGTGAGATGATATAGAGAACACTACTCTTAATTATTCCTAGTCAAGTATTAACATTCAAGGACAATGTTAATGCATAGAGACTAGCATGTAGGTCAACATGATGACTAGATCTCACAAGTCATGGATATGAGATATCAAGTTGACACATGGGTATACATTAGAGAATGTATACTGAATGGCCCGCCATGAGAAAGTATCATGGATCGTTATATGAGTGTCATATACTTTCTCATGTGACTATTAGTATGACTATTAGTCCTTAGACCTGAAGTCACCATAGTTCCCTACATAAGGAGTTATGTACTTTGGTTTCGTCAAACGTCACCCGTAACTGGGTGGACTATAAAGGCGATTACTGGGTATGTAACAAATTATGCGGAGGGATGTGAGTGATGTAGATGGGATCTATCCCTCCTATATGACGGGAGAGATATCATAGTCTTGATAGAGTGAGACCACTAAGTGCATGGCCATGCCCAAATAAGGCAATATGAGATATTGAGCTTATTTGATTATAGTGAGTCTACTTGGAGTTCAAGACACATAGATTGATTGGAGGATGACATGGTCTATGCCTCATGAAAGATCAATCTAGATATCAAGGATGGAAGGACATTGTCACATATTGTGATGGTCACAATTATTAGTCACATTGGTGATGTTGGATCTCAACATTCTTGTAACTTGGGTAGCAATGATGTGTTGCTAGATACCGCTCATTGCTTATGTTTCTAAGAGGTTAGAAGCATTGCCAACGTTACAAGAACCTATAGGGTCACACGCAAAGAACAAATAGATGGAGAAAAATTGAAGTCAAGTTTGACTTGGCTAAATATGGAAAGTCCATAAAAGGCAAGTTTGACTTGACCCAAATCCAAATCAAGTTTGACTTGACTTGGTTCCACTTCAAGTTAGACTTGACATGAGAGAAGAAATGGAGTCAAGTTTGACTTGACTAAATATGGAAAGTCCATAAAAGGCAAGTTTGACTTGACCCAAATCCAAATCAAGTTTGACTTGACTTGGTTCCACTTCAAGTTAGACTTGACATGGGAGAAGAAATGGAGTCAAGTTTGACTTGACTAAATATGGAAATTCCATAAAAGGTAAGTTTGACTTGACCAAAAGGCCACCTCACCTTGACTTGACCAAGTGATGACTTGGCTTGGTTTCCCCCCCATTTGAATTTGAATTCAAATTGAAAGGGGGTTAAGGAAGGCCACCTAATGGCCATTAGTGGCCATTATGGCCGGCCACTTAATGGCCATTAATGGCCATTAAGTGGCCGGCCACCATGGGAGAACAAAAGGTGGTTTTGTTTCATTTTTCCTCCAAGTGTGTCTTCTCTTCTTTCTCTCCGTTTGTTGGAGTTCTTCTTCTTCTCCTCTTGGCCGAATCCTACAAGGTGCTAGCACACCTAAAGGATTTCCTCCATCTACTTTTGTTCGCGTGGATACTTCTAGAGGGACGACACTTGACGTCCTAGAGATTCGACATCCAAAAAGGAGCGAACGGGATTAAACGGGGCACGCATCAAAGGTAAAATGTTTATCCCTCTTTAGATCTAGGAGTAGATCGGGTTTTGAAGCATGTAAACGAGCACTCGTAATTTTTGAAATGGCTTTCTTCGCTCGGATCCTTGCTATTGGGGCTTTCGGGGTTTCCGCGACGCGAAAAAGCGGTTTTCGTGGCCCGAAAAACCCTACATTTCTGAGTTAGAACTTCATGAGCAGACTAACTACAATATGGCCGAGAAGAGTATTGCCTTTTCTGTAGGAAAAATTGGAAAAGCGACAAAAAAGAAACCTCAACCTGAACCCGAGATCAACTCTGATTCAGACGCAGAAGATGAAGAAGCAGATCAATCTGAGCTGGTCCGATTGGCCCGAAGCTACTACAAAAAATTAAAAAATCAAGCCAACACACGGAGGACAAGCCGAAGAAAGGACGAACCGGCTGAACCAGCAAATGACAAACACAAGCCCAACGTAACCTGCTACGAGTGCAAGAAGAAGGGCCACTACAAGACAGAATGTCCAAATCTGAAGGAGTCCAAGAAGACAAGAAGGAAAAAGGCACTCCAAGCAACCTGGGACGAATCTTCCTCAGAAGAAGAAGAGGAAGCACCCCAATCAAACCTACTAGCCCTGACCGCCTCAGAAAAAGTCGAGACTGAGTCAGAATCAGAACAGGACGACGGCGAGCTAACTTTTACAGAAGACGGCGAAATTAAGGTAACTGGTTTTAATAGATGTCAATTAAGTAAATTAATTTCATTTCTTTCTCGAGATTTGGCAAAAGCCAAACTCCGAGTCGAATCTCTCCGACAGGAAGTAAAACTCCTGAAAGAGGGAGCTGACTCTAAACCCTTAACCGAGAAGGTTCAGGAAGGAACTCCTACTCAAGTTGAAAAACTTGAAAAGGAAAACTCCTCCCTGAAAACTCAGGTTAAGGATCTTAGATCAGCCTTAGAACGATTTACTTCTGGTTCCAAAAATCTTGACATGATTCTTAGGAAACAGAAGTCCGTTCTAAATCGATCCGGACTTGGCTACCGAACCAAATCCCGACAAAGATCGTATTTGGCTGTACTGAATCAGTCCAGAGGTAAAATTCAGGCATGGGTACCTGAACTGTGCCTGAACCAACCAACTGGATCAAATCAGTATTGGATCCCCAAGGACAAGATTCACATCTTGCCTAACCATCACCGTGGCTTTAGTCCAGGGGGAGCCAAACTGAAAACAATATTTATTGTTCATTAAAATTTAATTTTTGATTGCAAATTATTTGATTGATTGTTTATTTAAAATTCTACAATTTATCATGCTTAAAATTAGAAATGGTTAGTATAAGGACTGAACACACTTAACTGAAACTTGACAACATAGTATTGGGTGGAGGTGAGATGATAGTACGTTAGGGAAGCCAATTTGGCGGAACTAGCCGAAGCTACCGATCCAAGACCCAAACTAGTTAGACCAGAAATTTTTTAAAAAATAATTTTGAAAATGAAATTTCATTAAAAGGCTTTGTCAAGGAAAGGGTGGATGATCCCATAAGGCTACGGCCAAAGAAGGCCTAGTGCCTCGCCAAGACCTGGAAGCCAATTTTTGAAATTCAAATTCAAATTAATTTTTGTCAAATTCGAATCTAACACAAAATTTCAGTTATTTGTAGATTTAAATATCTTTTCAAAAATTTAATTGTTTTCAAAATTAAGTTTTTCAAAAATTTAATCGCTTTCAAAATTAATTAAGTTTTCAAAATTTAATTATTTTCAAAATAAACTGTCAAAATTATCAAAACCTGTCTCACAAAACCTATAAGGTTAACGTGATTGAAAACCCTAGATTTGGGCGAGACAGTAAAATTAAGACTCAATTATGATTCCTTTAATACCTGTGTTGTAGTTAAATTCTATATCTCAAACCATGGTCAACATAGTCAAACTATGGTCAAAAAGGTCAAACTTCGGTCAAAGTAGTCAAACCTCGGACAATATAGTCAAATCTGGTCAAAAACACTCAAATTAGGTCAAATCCGGTCAAAAACACTCAAATTGGGTCAAAACCAGATCTTAGGGCGCCCAATCTCTTTAGGGCGCCCCGAGGGTGGTCAAAAGCTGCCAAAAGGCAGCTGCAGCTCTGTTTAGGGCGCCCTTGTCATGCAGGGCGCCCTCCCACAGTCATTCAACGGCAGAAAGCTGCACAAACATAACTACAGACCTGGTCAAGGCGCCCTCGTCCGGAAAGGCGCCCTCGCCAGTGTCCTTCAGTGGCGAAAGCTGCCTAAAGGCAGCTACAGCCTGGTCAAGGCGCCCTAGTCAGAAAGGGCGCCCTCGTCAGGCAGGGCGCCCTCCCGAGAAAGGGCGCCCGAAACTGCCTATAAAAAGGGGCTCCCTTCCCCTTCTTCTCTTCACACCCAAAACACTTCTCCTCATCAACTTTCTACCTTCCAAGAGATCTTGCAACCCTCTCAAGCTCTCAAGCCCTCATCTTCAACAATGCCTCCCCGAGCAAACCGGTATATTTTTTTTAATTTTTTTTCAATTTTTCATTAAATGCATACTTTCTTTAAGTATACATTCTTTCTCTTAGAAGACGCCGATCTAACCAGGCAGAACCCGGCACTCAACCTAGTCCTGATCCTAGGTTTCCCAATTTAGAATTGTGTAACAAGTTCTCTCGTACCACCTACAAACCTATCAAGACAAGCTACTTGAATAGACTATTTTTCACCCAATCCTGTCCCCTAGCTATGAACGTCATAAACCTCTACCAACTGGATAATCTCGTATTCTGCACCCACCAAATCAATACTTCCTTATGTGCAGAATTTTACAATAACATAATTAGACAGGATAATCTCATGTTTTCCACCATGGTTCAAGGTATTCCCTTAACTATCATACCAACATTACTGAACCGATTTCTAGGACTACGACCCTCGCAGTCCACCTTCTGTTGTTACCCTCCTAGGGAGCCTCCCTTTGATGCTCCCTACTCTCACATTACCTTGGACACATTACACTCATACTTCTTTAGGCAACCAGTGGCCAGACGATTTCAGTCAGTCGATTTAGAGGTCCAGGACTACGCCCTATATAGGGTCTTAGTCTGATGTATTCTGCCATTATCCACCAGGGACGTCACCACTATGCGACCATTCCATACCTTTCTCCTGTACGCCTTAATTCACCAGCTAGATATTGATATAGGACTTCATATGTTTCACACTATCCTATACGCATCCAGTGTGACCACGCAAGTGTGGGTACGCACACCCTACTGCCATATCATCACATCCTTATTACATCACCATGGTAGGAACATTACCGAGGGAGAGATGGTCGATCTAACCGATTATGATGAAATAGGCTATAGAAACATCGCCCTAGCAGGTATAGAGGTGTCCGGTACCGGGGTCTTGTCCTGGAGACGTCAGAGAGCAGCTCCCCAGATCGATACGGGCGAGGAGGTTGAGTACGATGTCGCAGATGTAGCCGCAGCAGCCCGAGCACATATAGACGAGCCTGCTCCACCGACTCTGTACGAGAGAGTGACACAGCTCGAGACCCGGGTCCAGAGCCTCCGAGAAGAAGTGGAGGCAAACCATAGTGAAGACAGAGAGACAAACCTAGGCTACTACACCAGCATCATGAGTACCCTCACAGCTGATAGGGAGGCCAGAGATACCCAGTATCATGAGATGATGACACTGTTCCGATCCTGGCATCCTGGGTCGTCTGACCACCCTGGACCCTCTTCTTTTTAGCTAACCTATTTCCAGCGTTGTACTAAGTAACTTGACTCGTGTTTTGACTATTCTGCACCTTTGCTTGATCAGTAATCCATTTGGTTTGACTATTATGTCTAATCTTGATTGTGTTCAGTAGAATAGATTAACTACATTTCCTTCTATTACTGTTCTACTTGCTTTTTAAAACTTGTTACTCAAAATAGAATTTGAAAAACTGCTTTACTTAATTTCAAAATCAGTTTTCATTTTTTCGACTTAGTTTTATTTTTATTTCAAAACTACCCCTTTTCAAAACTAGGGCTTTTTCGAAAATGGACTTAGCCTAGGCCCTAACCCTAGAACTGCATGCACCTATAGACCGATCACCAGGTCACTAGCCGCTCTGCAGCTCACCAGCTACTCACCTGCAACGACCCAGCTACCCCTGACCTCCTCTGGATTCACTGAACCCTCTCCAGTCGAGCCCCAGGTCATCAGCTTCTCAGCCGTTGCAGCTCGCGCCAGAAGACGTTATTTCCTACAGACGGGAAACAGCCAAACCTGCTATAGCAAAAGCCTCCGTTTGACTCCCCTTGGATGATCCCTGAGTTATCTGCACACTTAGCAGATGATTAGCACACCAAATCAACAGAAGATCAAGTATCAGAAGAATTAAAATAGATATCAGTAGTGTATCAGCAGAAATCAGAACTCTGATAGCGTTTTAGAATTAAAGCTGTCAGCTACTAATCGGTCACCGGACCGATTAGAGTGACTCCTGATCGGTCACCAGACCGATCAGGATGGGTCCAGACCGATCAGGCTCCAGCCTGATCGGTCCCTAGTGAGAAACACGAAATAGCGACTTCTTCGTGATCGATCACCAGACCGATCCCAAGTCATGGATCGGTCACCAGTCTGATCCACCCCATTGTAGGGTGTTTTTCCAGATTAGCAGCCCAAGCTTACTGATCGGTCACCAGACAGATCAGGATGTGGCCTGATCGGTCTGGGGACCGATCAGAGCACCTCCTGACCGATCAGGCTCCAGCCTGATCGGTTATAATGAGAAGCTCGCGACAATTGATCGTTCACCAAAACGATCTAAATAGTCTCCCTGATCGGTCACCAGATCGATCAGGAGCCGAACAATAAGGTTTCCAAAGTCTCTGTATGCTCCCTGATCGGTCACCAGACCGATCAGACATCACTGGATCGGTCACCAGACCGATCCACGAAGGAACTCCGTGCCAACTTCCCTGATCGGTCACCAGACTGATCCAGGCAAGGCTAAATCCACTCTAAGTCAAGAGAACAGGCTACCAGCCTTCTTTGACTCGTGCTCAGTCCCCCGGACCAAGACTCCCTGCCCAGTTTCACTCACCGGGATTTCAACCTAGCTTCCCAAGCTAGGACCTGGCTTCACTCACCAGAATTTCATCCAACCTAGCTTCCCAAGCTAGGACCTGGCTTCCCAAGACAGGATTTCATCCAACCTAGCTTCCCAAGCTATGACCTGGCTTCCTAAGCCAGGGTTTCATCCAACCTAGCTCCTCAAGCTAGGACCTGGCTTCCCAAGCCAGGGTTTCATCCAACCTAGCTTCTCAAGCTAGGACCTGGCTTCCCAAGCCAGAGTTTCATCCAACCTAGCTTCCCAACCTAGGACCTGGCTTCCCATGCTAGGATTTCATCCAACCTAGCTTCCCAAGCTAGGACCTGGCTTCCCAAGCCAGGATTTCATCCAACCTAGCTTCTCAAGCTAGGACCTGGCTTCCCAAGCCAGAGTTTCATCCAACCTAGCTTCTCAAGCTAGGACCTGGCTTCCCAGGCCAGGGTTTCCACCTAGTCCCACTAGGTATGCCTAGTCCCACTAGGTCTTTTCCACTCCACCTAGTCCCACTCGGTGTGACTAGTCCCCGACCAGGACTTAATCCCAATCATCTCATTAACCTAAACTAAAATCGGTGTCAACACCAAAACAACAATCAGGGTCAGACTGCATCAAAACTGGAAATAGCTGAGAAGCTGACTGGGGCTCGGCTGAATGGAGTTCAGGGAGTCCAGGAGAGGTCAGTATAGCTGGGGCAGTTACAGATGGGCAGATGATGAGCTGCAGAGGAGCGTCTGGTGACCTGGCGATGGGCAGCAGGTTAAGTGTTGGCTGGCGAAGAAGAGAAGAGGTGATCCATCTCTTTGAGCAACACTCTGAATCTTGAGGCTAATTTGTATACACTTTGAGTGATCTGTTGGATCTGTGACTTGAGCACTTGGACGTTGCGAGGCGATCAACAAGCAGACAAGGGAGAGCTGAGTGAAGGCTCTTGCCAAAGATTGTGTTGGGTTGTTGGTTGTGCTCTGTAAGTCTTTGTGTGTCTCTGTGCTTTATTCTTCATTATTCTGTTGAGACTGCTGTGGAGAGGTTTCTCCACCGAGAAGGAGGTATTTGATATCCGGATCGGGGCTTGATCTGTCGATGATCAAGGGATCACCCACCTTACAGGCACGCCAAGGAGTAGGGGCAAGTTATCCCCGAACCTTATACATCCTCGTGTTAGAGTTTGTGATTTGCGTTTTAGTTTTCAGGTAGTTTCTGTTGAGGCAATCAGCCCTTAAATGATTGGAAGATCATGGTTTTGATGTGTGTGTGTGTGAATATGTTTAAGGGTAGAGTGTTATGTTGTATTTGATGTGTGTGATTGAGTTTGCAGGACTTGGAAAATCACACATGGTGGACATAGCCGAGGGACGAGAGCCGAGGGAGGAGGACTCCAAGGGCAAGCTGGGAAGTGGACTTCAAGGGCACACGTGAAGGGTGGCATGGAGGCAAGCCAAGGGAGGCTTGTGTGCTCATCCGAGGGACGAGAGCCAGAGGAAGATGACTTCAAGGGTCGAGCCAAGGAGTGAACCTGAAGGCATACATGAAGGACTATGTAAAGACTGGCTGGGAGTGAGTGGGCAGTCGACTGTCCAAAGGGCAGTCGACTGCCAAAACTCACAGAAGGTTCTCAGCTTCCTACTAGTCGACTGGCCCAGAGACAGTCAACTGGTATACCCCGAAAACTAGCCGTTGGCTGACAATTAATGCTAGGCCAGTCGACTGCCCCAGGGGCAGTCGACTGGTGCGGGGCTGGACAGACTGCGAGTTTGTCCTGTTCTCCTATAAAATGAGCACCTTTTTGCACGTGAGCGGTACGGTTCCGTACGGTAACGAAGTGATGCTCGTCTGAAAAGTGTTCTCTACTTCCTCTCTCATTTCACTACATACTATAAAGAGGAAGATCACCACTGTAAAGGTTTCTCCACCTGAAGGAGATTTTTCATAGTGGAAGTGGTGTACGGCGTGGATCCTTGGATTAGTCACCCATCTGGGTGGATACCAAGTAAACTTTTGTTGTTAGCATTGTTCATATTTTCCTTTACATATTATTGTTTCCGCTGCGCTAACGACATTGTAGAGATTCAACGATAAAGTGCTATTCACCCCCCCCCCTCTAGCACGCCAAGATGATCTATCAGTTTCTGTTTTGTATTACTTTCGCTGCCGCTGCTAACCTCCAAGTGCAGAAACTTCAAAGAGTTCAAATTTTTGTGTCTGGCTACATTCACTCCCCGCTCTATAGTCATCCAAGCACCAACATCAGGCCCCCCAGGTGCACTATAAAAGGGTGCTCGACCCCAAGGATTCAAGAACATAACTTTCTAGCGCTCCAAATCTTTTCGTTCAAGCACTCCGCTCAGGCAAACTCCGACCTTGAGAGCCAGCCGATGATGACCCTCTGCTCCGAAGTACGATCAACATCGGGCGTCGGTAACGAAAAGTGTAGCTCTTTTCATTTACTGCAATATTCTTGTACTGAAATTTGTAAACCTTTTGCGCGATTATAGAATTGCCCAAAGTAAACAGTCAAGGACCGTGGGCCTTGGAGTAGGAGCCGACCGCGACTCCGAACCAAGTAAAATACTTGTGTTTTTGTGTGATTGTTTTGTTTCCGTTGCATTTACTCTTTCCTTAATCCGAAAAAAAGTTTTAACGATATTCACCGCCCCTCTATCGTTTTTCTCGATCCAACAAGTGGTATCAGAGCGGGTGGCTCAAATTTGGTGCAACCACCAATTTGGGAGTTTTTCGGATTTTACGAAAAAAAATTTCTTTTTTCTTTCAAATTTTTCTCGTTAATCGAGGTTGGTGCAACACCACTCGATCATTTTTTTATTATCTTATTTCCGCACTACTAATCCAAGACCAAGTCTTGGGACAGAATTTTCCTTTTTTTTGTTATTTCAGAAATCTTAAAATGGTCATGCAAGAGAGTTTCAGCACAGCCAGACCACCACTCTTCAGTGGAGAAGACTTCTCCTACTGGAAGAGTCAGATGAAGGTCCACCTGAAAACTCAGGTGGATATGTGGATCATAATCCAATCTGGTTTAGAAATCCCCAAGAATTCTGAAGGAGTGGCACAACATTACACAGAATGGGACGCCTCACTGAAGAAGAAGATCGAGGCTGATGTAAAGGTGACCCAGACACTCCAATGCGGACTAACCAAAGAAGAATTGAACCGGGTGGGACCCTTCAACAGTGCGAAGGAACTCTGGGGTAAGTTCATCGAATTGCACGAAGGTACCTCCGACACCCGAATCAGCAAGAGGGAACTACTGCTAAACAAATTGTACACAATCAAAATGAACGAAGGTGAGTCAGCAGCCTAGCTCCATGCCAAGATCCAGGAGCTGATGAACGGTCTATACACAATTGGTCACAAGATAGAAAACCGTGACCTTATCAGGTATACCCTTAACGCCTTCCCGAGAAATACTTTGTGGGCATCTATGGTAGATGCGTACAAAGTTTCTATGGACCTTTCCAAAATTAAATTAGACGAGTTATTTTCTGAACTAGAATTACATGAGCAGACTAACTGCACTTTATCCGAGAAAGGTATTGCTTTTCTTGCAGGAAAAACCCAAGGAAAGGTGGCCAAGAAAAAGCCTCAACCTGCACCCGAGTCTGACTCAGACTCAAACTCAGAAGACAGCGAAGGGGATCGACCCAAGCTGGTTCGGCTTGCCCGGGACTACTACAAGGAGCTGAAGCATCAGACCAACAGAAGAAAAGCCAGCCGAAAGAAGGAAGATCCAGCTGAACCATCAACGTCCAAGACCAAATCAAACATAACCTGCTACGAATGCAACAAGAAGGGACACTACAAATCGGAGTGCCCTAACCTGAAAGAAGCCAAGAAGACAAGAAGGAAGAAGGCCCTTCAAGCCACGTGGGACGAGTCTTCCTCTGAAGAAGAAGAAGAGGCCCCATAATCAAAGCTGCTCACCTTGACTGCTTCAGAAGACATCGACACTGGATCAGCATCAGAGCAGGACGACGGAAAGCTCTCAATTTCGAAGGACGGCAAAATAACTGTAAGTGGTTACTCTAAAGTTGAATTAGCAGAATTAATTGCTTACCTATCTAGTAACTTGGCGAAAGCCAAAATCCGAGTCGAGTCCCTCCGACAGGAAGTAAAACTCCTGAAAGAGGGAGCTGACTCTAGATCTATGACTGAGAACGATCAAGAAAGAACATTTACTCAAGTTGAAAAGCTTGAGAAAAAGAACTCCTCCTTGAGAACTCAAGTCAAGGATCTTAGAGCAACTTTAGAACGATTAACTTCAGGTTCCAAGGGTTTTGACATGATCCTTGGAAAATAGAAGTCTGTTCTAAATCGATCCGGGTTAGGGTATCGAACCAAGTCTACACAAAGGTCATACTATGCTGTATTGAACTAATCTAGGCCCAAAGTTCAAGCATGAGTACCCAAACTTTGCCTGAACAATCAAGCTGGACCAAACCAGTATTGGATTCTCAAGGACAAGATTCATATCTTGCCTAATCATTACCGTGACTTTAGTCCAGGGGGAGCCAACTTAAAAACAATCTTTATAGTTATATAAATTCTTTTCTTATTTTAAAATTGCATGCTTGCTTGTTTATTTATTTTCTATAAATTATCATGCTTAGACCTAGGACTGGTTAGATTAAGGACTAAAATGATTAACTGAAATTTGAACAACATAGTATTGGGTGGAGGTGAGATGATAGTACGTTAGGGAAGCGATTTTGGCGGAACTAGTCGAAGCTACCGATCCAAGACCCAAACTAGTTAGACCAAAATCTTTCAAGGAGTAACTTGAAGATGGATTTTCAATAAAAGGCTTTGTCAAGGAAAGGGTTGATGATCCAATAAGGCTACAACCAAAGAAGGCCTAGTGCCTCGCCAAGACCTGGAAGCCGATTATTGAAAACCAAATTCATTTTACTATTGTCATATTTGAATCTAACACATATTTCAATTAATCTTAGATCAACCATTTTTTTATTTTTAAAAGCATAATTAATTGGTTTTTCAAAATTAATCATGGTTTTTCAAAATAAAATCTTTACTTCTATTAAAACATGTCTACAAAAACCCATAAGGTTAACGTGATTGATAACTTTATACCGGGTGAGATAGTTAGGACTCAACTTAACTCAAAAGTTGGTTTCTGTACTTTTGTCAAGTAAAAACATTGAATTTAGAGCTGAATTAACTTGATTGTTGGTTGGTCAATAGAGTCAAACCAGGTCATGTTGATGCAGTCTGGCCCGATTATTGTTTTGGTGTTGACAACAATTTAAGTTTGGTTGAATGAATTCGGATTAAGTCCATGTAGATCGGGGAGATTGCATGCTGAAGTGGAAAAGACCTAGTGGGACTAGGCACACCTAGTGGGACTAGGTGAAGTGGAAAAGACCTAGTGGGACTAGGCACACCTAGTGGGACTAGGTGAAGTGGAAAAGACCTAGTGGGACTAGGTGAAGTCCCGGTGAGTGAAGCTGGGCATGGAGTCTTGGTCCGAGGGACTGAGCACGAGTCATAGAAGGCTAGGAAGCATGTTCTCTTGACTTATGGTGGAGTTGGCCTTGGCTGGATCAGTCTGGTGACCGATTAGGGAGTTGGTATGGACTCCCTGTCGTGGATCGGTCTGGTGACCGATCCAGAGAGGGCTGATCGGTCTGGTGACCAATCAGGGAGAGATCTTGATCATTCTAGTGAACGATCGAGTGATCTCAGAGCCCTTCTATGAAGAATCGTGATCGGTCAGGTTGACCGATCAAACATCACTAGCTCCTCCTTATGACCGATCAGGCTGGAGCCTGATCGGTCAGGGAGTGGCCTGATCGGTCACCAGACCGATCAGTGTCAGTGATATGAGAGAAGTGTCCTAAGGCAATCGCCTTATGATTGTAATCATTTATTCTAATAAATGAATATTCACTATTTGAGTATACATGTTTGTGTATTTGATTGAGATCTCAAACTCATTTACTGAATATCCATAATACAATTCACAATATGAGAGAATTTGTGCTGAATTCACAACTAGTGATTATCTCTACATGTGCAATTGTGAAGTATTGAAATTGTCCCTAGTCGATAAATTGATAAATACGGACACTATCAATTCTGTTGAGACTAGCATGGGTTATTCTCTAATCAGCTGATTCTCACTGGCTGGTGACATTGAGATATCCGGAGATAAACATGAATGCTAGTTAAGGGAACTAGTTCATTGGAGTGACTAGCTGTAAAACTTCATATGGTAGTCTACATATAGATATGTCAGTGAAGTTCATACTGCAGCTTAAGTGCGATGTTCCTTTGACTTGCGGTGTTCAAGTCATCTTGGTCATGGAGACTTATACTTTGACATCTTAAGCAAGTATCTCCAAGGAGGTGTGGACCAAGGATGATTGGGTATAAGCCGAAGTGCCCGAAGATGTTTGAACATCCTACAAAGGATTCACCACTCCTTGCGAGGAGATGTATACCCGAGGCCTATCGTCGGATTGTTACTCGAAGCCTCTGGCCAGAGCATGACATGTTCAGAGTATGAATCTCTTAAATACATGAGAGTAATTAGAATCCGTAAGACAAGAAAACGTTACTTGGGCTAGGTGTGACGTAGTCAGCCTAGTAGGGACTGACACACATAAACCATGTCTTGAACCAAGTGGGTATAAGATGGTGAAGGGAATGGGGTACGATTCATTATAGTTGCTGAAGGGTTTCAGAATTGTTTCTGAGGTCAACCGTTGATCTTTCGATTAATTGGGGATCATGATGTACTACTAGGTGCCACTCATGATCGTTCTATAATTGATTAATTATAGACGGCCAACATAAATTGAAAGCCTATTTAGTCACACGCACTACGAGTAATCCGAGAGATTTAAAACGAGTTGAAAATTGGATTTTCCAATCAAGAGAGATTAAGTTTGGTTGAGCCAAACGATAAGTCGAATCTAAATTTTTCAGAGACGCATCGGAAGCGTAAAATGGCTAAGTCTTTTGAAGACTTAATAGATGAATTAAATAAGTTTAATTCATTGGGGCTTGGCTTGGATGGGTCGGCCAAAGAGGGCCTCCATCCTCTTTGCTTGGCCGGCCACAACAAAGGGAGAGAACCAAGTTTTTGGTTCAATTTATAAAATAAACCAAGTGTGGTTTGTTTTATAAAATCATAGATGATATAAATTTTTTTATATATAATAAACCAAGGTTTGGTTTATTTTTCATGGAAATTAAAATGAACCATGGATTGGTTTATTTTATAAAATCAATCATGGATTGATTTACCATCATAAGGAAATTTATTCCATAAGAGAGAAGAGACTTGATTGATTTTTATCATGAATTAAAATATGATTTTAACCATGATATAAAATCAAACTTGGCATGATGGAATAAGTTATTCCATATTTGAGAGGCTTGATGGTTGAGAGGCCACTATATAAAGGACCCAAGGCAAGGCTTGGGTAATAAACATAGAGATGAAGGCATAGGCTCTCTCCCTCTCTTTCTCTCCTTCTCTTCTCCCCTTCTTGCCGTGCGCCAACCAGCCCCAAGAAGGAGCACCAGCCGGCCGCCCCTGCCCTTTCCCTGCCGACCACCACCTGCTGCCGGAGAAGGAAGCTCCGGCCATCTCTTGGCCGGAAGAAGGTGCTGCCGGAATTAGAGTTTGCCGCAAGGATCCTTTTGCCACAAGCCTCTTCTTTTGCTTCGCCGAAATTTTGATTCCGGCCATCCTTTTGTGGTTAGTCTTTCGACTTCTCTCTTGGTTTTTCTTGTCGCGTTCTCAAAGAATCTAGTAGTTCTCGAGAACACAAAAATCGTGGTTTTGCGAATTCATCCCGAAGATACTCGGCGTGGACTCGAATAGAGGCGGAGCTTCCAAAGGACGCTTACGGTTGTATCTCGTCCCTTCCTTCGAGTTACATGAGGTAATACGTAAATTAGTTTACGTTTCTGCAAAATTTTAAATATATGATCATGTCTACACAAGATAAAATTGCATGCTTAGATGTGTGGTTAAATAATTTGAGAAATAATTTATGCTAAACCTTCCGCTGCACGTAATTAATTTTTAATATTACGAACCTGCATCCATGTCAACATGCACCCGGTTCCAACAGTAGTATCAGAGCCGAGGTTTGTGTTCGACATAATCATATAATTGTTTTGCGGAAAGCTTTATCATGATCTCAATTTTGGAAAATTTTCAATTATGGAAATTTCCAATTATGGTAAATTTTCGATTTAGGAATTTCAAAGTTTGGAAATCCTCATGAAATTTCACAAACTTTTGAAATATCTCCGTTTCTGAAATTTTATGATAATTGTGAAAACCTTCCATTTTTGGAAACTTTCCAAATTTGAAAATTTCCTATTTTGAAAATTTTTCAATTTTGGAAAAACGTAAGTTTTCTTTTTACTAAAAACTTACAATTATTCTGAAAACCTTTTATTTTTGGAAACTTTCCATTTATGGAAAGCTCGCAATTTTGGGTACTTTCTTTCAAGAAAGTCTAGACAAATTATGGGAATATTAATTGGCATTTAAATTTATAATTGGAAATTAAATTATTTACAAAATTCTTTATTTTGGATGGAGCCTCGGGGAGCCATCCAATTTAAAGTTAGTTGTTATAATTAAATTTCCTAAATTGAATTTAAATTGTCAAATGTTTAATTTGGATTGAGCCTCGGGGAGCCATCCAAATTAAGTTATTCATATTAATTTTCCATAAATAAAATATGTGATCAAATCTTGGAAATTTTTGAGGTGATTCTCAAACGATAATTTCCTTATTTGATTTATGAGGTGATGCTCTTACATATTATTGTCTCCAAAATTAATTAGGAAAATTGTTTCCTATAGAGTATATTTTCTTAAATAAGATTTTCATGAAAATAATATGTGGTTGAATTAAGGGAATCTGTCTCTTAATTTAATAAGATTTGATTTAGAGAAATCAAAGTCTTAAACATATTATTTCCGAAATTAATTATGATAATTCAGGAAATTGTTTCCCAAAACAATTTCTTGAATAAAGTATGAAATTAGAATTAGGAAATCCGGTTCCTAATTCAATTAATGAGACTTGATAAATTAAGTCACATATATACTTTATTAAGGAAATCGTTAGAACCTGACATAATTATATGTCATGAATGTGCATAAAAGAAAAGGATGAGACCCAAAACCCCTTACAAAATATTAAGGCCAACACCTTCCATTAATATGGTTAGAACCGAAGTTTTGTTTCTCGTTTGGGTTGATGGACACATCCATGCCCGGCTTGAACCTCAACATGTTCAAACCATGGAATTAGTTTATGATTAATATAGTTGGAGTCAAAGGTCAATCCTTAGTTTTGGTTGTTGGACACTTCCAAGCCTGACTAAACGGTTGAATGAGCTCCAACCATATTAAAACTATTTCTTGATTAATGGGTCAGCCTTAAGCTTGGAGCATCGATTTGTTGTGCCACAGCCAAGGTCGATGTAAAGAGAGGTGTAGTTGGGTGCTATGTATATTGTTGCATACTTGTTAATGAGTTAACAACCCAATGATTTATGCAAACATTCAATTAGTTGATAGCATAATGTGATAGTTACATATGTATAATATGTAATCAGTATAATTACCTACCTTCATAGCTAAGAATAACTTGATGGACTCTAGCCATGGTTGTTCTTATCTATGGTTGGATATCAACCTATTTGGAGATGTTCCTACGATCTCCCGAATTGATAAAAAGGGTTATTCAATTCGAAAAATAAATAGGATTTAATTAATGTATATTGATGCATTCTTTATCATTCTCATCACATAACCTCAATTTGTATTTCTAGGATAATCACCTGATCATGTCTTCTCTGAATTTGCGTTCCATTTTGGACACCAATAAACTGACTGGGCCAAACTTCATGGACTGGCTTCGAAACCTGAGGATAGTCCTCAAGGCAGAAAAGCTTGCTTATGTCCTTGAAGAACAACTTCCCAACCATCCTCCTGAAGATGCAACTCCAGACCAATTAGTGGCCTATCAGAAACATGTGGCCGATTCTGAACTTGCGAGTTGCATCATGCTGGCCGCTATGGTACCTAAGCTACAAAAGCAGCATGAGCATATGGATGCTCATACCATCGTCTTCCATCTTCATGAGCTGTTTGACGAGCAGGCGAGATCCGAAAGGTTTGAGGTCTCCAGACTCCTCTTCACCTCTAAGATGCAGGAAGGCACTTCTGTTTCACAGTTTGTGTTGAAGATGTTGGGGGTACATTGAGCGACTAGGCACACTCGGATTTGCAATGGATCATGAACTAAGTATTGACTTAATTATGCATTGTTTGCCCAAGAGTTACTCACAGTTTGTGATGAACTATCGGATGAACAAACTGGAGACTACCATTCCTGAGTTGCTTAACCTGCTGAAGACTGTAGAGCCTTCTGTAAAGCAGGATCAGAAGACGGTACTGTTAGTTGGTTCCTCAAGAAAGGCTCTAAGAGGAAGCCCAAAGAACAAAATAAGGGAAGGAAGAAAAAGGCCAAAAAGATTGAAAAGGCACCAAAAGGCACTTGCCATCACTGCGGCAAGGAGGGCCACTGGAGATGAAACTACAAGGTTTATCTTGAGTCCTTGAAGAATAAGGCATTCGATGCCCCATCCTCTTCAGGTATCTTCATTATTGAATGTCACTCTATTTCCTAGACACCTGGGTACTTGATACTGGGTGTAGCTCACATATATGTAATGACATACAGGGGCTAAGGAATAGAAGAAGACTCGTCAAAGGAGAAGCGAATTTGCGAGTTGGAAATGGAGCAAAGATTGCTGCTGTTGCCATTGGAACATATTTGCTAAAGCTCCCTACTGGACTTGTCTTAGAATTGGATAATTGTTATTTTGTTCCTTCGTTAATAAAGAACATTGTATCTATTTCATGCTTGAATGAAAAGGGTTATCATTTAACTTTTAGTAACAATTGCTGTTACATAACTTTAAATGGTGTTCTTTATGGGACCGAAACTTTATGCAATGGTATCTACATGTTAGATTTATCCGGTGACGTTTTCAATATCGAAGTTAGCAACAAACGTACTCGAATAGATAATCAAATAGACTCCTATATGTGGCATTGTCGTCTTGGCCATGTAAGTAAGAAACGCATGACCAAATTACACCGATGTGGAATTCTGGAATCATTTGAACCCAGTTCATTTGATACATGCGAATCATGCTTAAAAGGCAAGATAACCAAATTACCCTTTTTCGAAAAAGGTAAACCAGTGGGAGAATTGCTTGGTCTAATACATACTGATGTATGTGGACCAATGTCAACTCTTGCACAAGGAGGCTATAGCTACTTCATTACCTTTATCGATGATCACTCACGATTCGGGTATGTGTTCTTAATGAAACACAAATCTGAAGCTTTTGAGAAATTCAAAGAGTTCAGAAGTGAAGTAGAGAAACAGCTTGGCAAAAGTATTATGATACTTCGATCCGATCGGGGTGGTGAATACTTAAGTCAAAAGTTTCAAGATTATCTTAGGCACAATGGGATATTGTCTCAATGGACTCCGCCATATACACCACAGCATAATGGTGTATCTGAGAGGCATAACCGAACCTTGATGGACATGGTTAGATCTATGATGAATCATGCAACTCTTCCAAAATCCTTTTGGGGCTATGCGCTTAAGACAATTGTTTACATACTAAACAGAGTTCCGACCAAGGTAGTCTCTACTACTCCATATGAGACGTGGAATAGTAAGAAACCTCATTTATCTCACCTAAAGATATGGGGTTGCCCTGCTTATGTAAAGCGAACTGTATCAGACAAATTGGATGCTAAGTCTGATAAATGTCTATTTATTGGATACCCTAAGGAAACGAAAGGTTACCAATTCTATCATCCCTTGGAACAAAAGGTGTTTGTTTCAAGGCATGCTGTATTTCTAGAAAAAGAATTTCTTTTACAAGAAAACAGTGGGAGTAGCATTAAACTTGAAGAAGTTCAAGAAACTCCAATAGACATTACAGAGACACCTAGTCTAGACCCACAACCAATAACTCATAATGATGAGCTATCAGTTGAACCTAAAACAACACCACTTCTTCGTAGGTCTGATAGGACACGCAATGTTCCAGAGAGATACGGGATTTCTCATAAGTGAATCGAACGACGTGTTACTCATTAACGATGACAAACCTATCAGTTATGAAGATGTTCTGAAAAATTCAGAAAGGGATAAATGGCTTGAAGCCATGAAGTCGGAAATGGATTCCATGTACAAAAATCAAGTATGGGACTTGGTTAACCCACCTGAAGGGATTAAGCCCATAGGGTGCAAGTGGGTTTTCAAGAAGAAAACCGACATGGAAGATAATGTTGTTACCTTTAAGGCTAGATTAGTGGCAAAAGGATATCGTCAGAAACAAGGAATTGATTATGACGAAACCTATTCGCCAGTAGCTATGCTTAAATCCATTCGGATGCTCCTGGCCATAGCAGCTCATTATGATTATGAGATATGGCAAATGGATGTGAAAATAGCTTTCCTTAATAGAAACCTGCTTGAGGATGTATACATGATGCAACCTGAAAGTTTCACATCGGTTAATAAAACTAAAGTATGCAAGCTTCGACGATCCATATATGGACTAAAGCAAGCATCCAGGAGCTAGAACATCCGTTTTGATGAGACAATCAAAGAGTTTGATTTCTCACAAAATCCTGACGAACCTTGTGTGTACAAGATGGTTAGTGGGAGTGCAGTCGTATTCCTAGTGTTATATGTCGATGACATATTACTTATAGGAAACGTATATCAGTCTTACAGTCAGTTAAAATTTGGTTGTCCAAAACTTTCTCCATGAAAGACCTGGGAGAAGCAACCTATATCCTTGGGATTAGAATCTATAGAGATAGATCAAAACAGTTGCTTGGTCTTTCGCAGTCTATATATATAGACCGAGTGCTAGAAAGGTTTAGCATGTCGGAATCCAAGAAAGGTTACCTTCCCATCAGGCATGGGATCAACCTTTCGAAGTCTATATGTCCACGCACAGAAGATGAGAGGATTTGCATGAATAAGATTCCTTATGCATCCGCGATAGGATCTATCATGTATGCTATGTTATGTACTAGGCCCGATGTATCGTATGCTCTGAGCGTCACAAGCAGATACCAGTCTGATTCAGGAATGGATCATTGGGCGGCTGTCAAGACAATTCTCAAGTACTTAAGAAACACTAAGGATGTGTTCCTAATATATGGAGAAGGTGATATGGTAATACGTGGGTATACAGATGCCAGTTTCCAGACAAATAAGGATGACTCCAAATCTCAGTCCGGATACGTATTTATTTTGAATGGAGGCGCAATAAGTTGGAAGAGTTCCAAGCAAGACACCGTAGCGGATTCTACCACGGAAGAGGAATATATTGCAGCTTCGGAAGCAGCAAAGGAAGCAGTCTATATCAAAAAGTTTGTCTCAGAACTTGGTGTGGTTCCAACCATTGATGAAGCAATACCGGTTTACTGCGACAACAATGGAGCTATTGCACAAGCAAAGGAACCAAGGTCTTATCAGCGATCCAAATATATGCTTCGCCGCTATCATCTGATCAGAGAGATTATAAGTAGGAATGATATACAAATTGAGAAAATTCCCACTGAAAGGAATTTAGCGGATCCTTTAACTAAGACCTTGCCTCAAAGTAAGTTTGAGGGTGATGTTAGAGTCTATGGTATTGGGTACCGTAGCGATTGGCATTAGGCCAAGTGGGAGTTTGTTAGTGAAATGAGAGAAGTGTCCTAAGGCAATTGCCTTATGATTGCAATCATTTATTCTAATAAATGAATATTCACTATTTGAGTATACATGTTTGTGTATTTGATTGAGATCTTAAACTCATTTACTGAATGTCCGTAATACAATTCACAGCATGTGAGAATTTGTGATGAATTCACAACTAGTGATTTTCTCTACATGTGCAATTGTAAAGTATTGAAATTGTCCCTAGTCGATGAATTGATAAATACGGACATTATCAATTCTGTTGAGACTAGCATAGGTTATTCTCTAATCAGCTGATTCTCACTGGCTGGTGACATTGAGATGCCCGGAGATAAACATGAATGCTAGTTAAGGGAACTAGTTCATTGGAGTGACTGGCTGTAAAACTTCATATGGTAGTCTACATATAGATATGTCAGTAAAGTTCTTACTGTAGCTTAAGTACGATGTTCCTTTGACTTGCGGTGTTCAAGTCATCTTGGTCATAGAGATTTATACTTTGACATCTTAAGCAAGCATCTCCAAGGAGGTGTGGTGTAACGACCCAGAAAATTCTCTTAATATTTTCTTTAAAAATACTGAGCATGTCTAGATAATTTTCTGAGGGACCTAGAAATATTAATACGAACTTTGGCCTAGAAATCCATATTTTCTCATTTAAATTGAGAAAACTAAGTACTAATGGGCCTTATATGGGCTTTTTAGTACCATAATTATTGGTGGATTTTAGGTAAAAATTAATATAAATATAAAGGGGTTTAATGACGAATATTAACATGATTATGGGGGAATTTTTAGGGAATTTTCGAAATTATGGGAAAAATAAAATAAAAAATAAGGTGCATGGACCAAGGATTGAAGCTTGGACCTCTTGTACCACCATGCATGCTCTAACCAATTCACCTAGCAAGGGAGTGCTAGTAGAGGATGAAGTGGATTTTTGGTTAAGACTTAGGGGAAGATGAAGGGTCATGAAGGGAAGAGACTCTTCATTTACCTCCTTAAAGTGTTATAAAGAGAGAGCATGGGAGGTTACTTCTCTTCTTCCATCAAGTCACCCTTCTCCCCTCCTCCTTCTTCATCCTAGCCGAAACTCCAAGGTGGGTTTTCCCTTGGGAAAAATTCACAAGAAGGTCTCTATTCCAAGATCCAAGGCTTTCACAAGGTTGTAAAGGCTAGGGGTGGTCAAGAGACAACAAGATCTTCATCCTTCTCTCAAACCTAAGGTCTATAATCAAGATAGTCTAAGGTAAGACTCCCTCACCTGTGGTATAATAGCTCTCCTTGAAGTTTACCATGATATGAAAGTCTTGTTTGAGATTTTATGTTGGAAAAAAAAGAAAAGAGTCATGAACCCTAACCCTAGGGTTTCGGCCACTATAGGTTTTGGGTCCAAGGTGATGTTAAAAACCCCTCCCATGTTTTCTAATGTGTTATCATGATGAATATAGAATAAATATAATTTTTGGGGAATTTTTGCAGTACCCTAAAGACCCCTTAGGGTTTGGGACCCTTACCATGATTCTTTGGTTAGGATTGGGCCTAACTTTTCAAGTATATACTTTGGGTATCCCCATGATTCAAAGGGAGGTTGAAGGTGATTTGTGTGAATTTTCACAAGGCCTTGTGACCCTAAAGGTTTCGGCCAAGAAGGGTTCTAGGGCAAGAAGTTGGGGCTTACCTCAAGTAAGGGGTCCAATGGCTCCTATGGTATGGTATGGAAGGTGTTAGATGATTAATTGGAAATTTTATGAATTTATTCATGCACCCATGGTCCAAGCATGTTTCGGCCAACCCTAGAAAATAGGGCTAAAAGTTAGGGTGAACCCTAATTATGAGTCCTAATGGCTTCTTATGGCCTTATGGGTAATGTATGGTTGTTCCTTTTTCTTATGCTACCTTACATGTCATTTGAATGATGGAACTCCCCCTTAGAAGTTTCGGCCAAGCAAGATAAATAGGGTATGGGAGGAGTTAGGGTTGAAGAATGATGATTTATGGCTTATTATGAAGTATATATATAGGTTCAAGCATGTGGTAGAAATTATGTTACCTATAACCCTAACCTTAAGTACCATGTTTCATGTTTGTATGTTTATGATTAGATGCCATGCTTAATAGGGTTATTCATGAAGGTCTTATGTTCTATGCCATGCACTTGGATAGTAGGTAGCATGTTTATGGAAGTTCTACCTATGCATGCTGGTGATAGATACCATGCTTATGGATGAAATGCACTGTGTAACGCCCGAAAATTCTCGAAACTAATTTTAGAAATATCTTAGAATTTATTCCAAATTTATGGATATTTTTATAGAATTTTTCCGTAAACGAAAGTGGCAAAAAGGGTTATAAACAGAAAATCGCGTAAGTGGGAATCGATCCATTCATCTACGCTGTGAGAGAAGAATGGGTGGACCAGCTGGGCTAGTTTGCTTTTGTTGAAATAGATTATGCGAAACAATAGATAAGGTATAATTAGGTAAATTCGCCCCCATAAGTATAAATAGATAATTAAGGAGAGAAGTTTTATTTTCCCTCAACTCAAACCCTTCCTCGCCCAAACCAGCCGCACGCCGCCCTCTTCTCTCCTCTCTTGGGCGAAACCACACCAAGCCTAGGGCTTTCCTCCGGTGGCCGGCCAAGGCTCTCCTCCGAGAGATTTTCCGATATTCGGAATCCCCACGACGAGAGGAACGCGTGAGCGCGAAGAAATTTTCGAGACTCCGAGTTTCTCCGGAACCTCCAACGCCGTTCTTGGTTGTAAGTCCAAGATATCGAGGTAAGTACTGCTCGCCTGCAGTAAGAGGCGGTTTTCCGCAAGTTTTTCCCGTTAGAAAGTTAAAAATGCAATTTTCCTTTAGTTTATGATTTTGCATGTAATCCTAGTTTAATCCATGCTTGTATAAGTTTAATTAAGTATCCTATATGAGGTTAGGGTCTAAGAAAGCTATAAGAAAAGAAAAGAAAGATAAAGAAAAAGAAAAGAGAAGGCCAAGGCCTTACGAAATCCCCAAAAGTCAAGACTTAGGGATTTGGACACACAAGGTGTTCGATAAAATGCCAAGGCATTTAAAGATAAGAAAGAAAAGAAAGAAAAGCTATTTTATTTTCTAAGGCCAGTACCCGGCGTCCAAGGGCATCGTTAAAGAAATCCAGGTGTCCAATTCCAAGGTCTTGGCCCTGGTAGACCAAGGTCTGCTCTATTAGGATTGGCGGCTCGCTACCCCAACCTTTTAGGGAACGCGCATAAGATGGTACTTACGTCTTAAGTGGATCCAAGTGAGTATTATTTTCAAGTATATGCTTTAGCAAAGTTTTCCCAAAGTTTAAGGAAGTTTTCTAAAAGTTAAAGAAAGATTTAAAATTAAAGAATTGCTAAAGTTTCAAGTTAAGCCAAGAAAAAGTGAGTTAAGACTTATTAATGCTTGAGTATGCATGTTTTGAGTTATACATGTTTTAGTGTTTCTTTTAGGCATAAAAGTATCTCATGTGATTTCACATTGTTTAAAAAGCATGCTTGCACATTTCGAGATTTTGTGAGCTAGATAGTACTTGCTAAGCTTTATGCTTATTAGTTGCATTTCCTCTTACTGCAGATAAAGGTAAAGGCAAGCAATTCTGAAGGAAGGCGACGAGGCGGTGCTGAGTGACGTGTGTGTGGTGGCTGACCTTGGAGAGGTCCTTGGGACGAGACAGTTTAGCTTACTTGAAATGCAATGTTTAAGGTTTCCAAATTCCAAGTTATTGTGTTATGGAGTTTATTAAACATTTATGCTTCAGATAGTTTTACATGCTCAATTTTGTAGAATGAAGATTCCATGTCATTTCAATTAGTATGCATACTTTTGTGAATGCACTAGATGAGCAAGGGCATGAGTAGTTTAGCATGTGGGTACATTGAATTTTAGACTTATTCTTGAGCTTATTATTATTCCCTTTTGGGCTAAGTCCTAATTGTGCTTAAAATGCTTGTAAATTCGGTAGAAAAGTAAGATTTACATTCTATGAAGTTTTAGAAATATTATTGCATGTGCCAAGATGTTGTTAGTTTCGAATTAAGTCTTATTGTTTTAGATATGCTTAGAAAAGTTGCATGCATATTTCATAGTGCTTTAGAAATGTTATAGAACCTTGTGTGATGAGTTTAAATGGTTAGAAGGGCTAGTAATGTGTCATTGTATCATGCATGACTATTAAAGTTAGAATATCATTTTTAGATAGATTGAATACAAAGAAAAAAAATAAATAAGAAAGTTCCGCATTTTTAGTCGTGCATTAGAGTCAAGAAGTAGACAAAGTAACGGTCCATCTAAGGTAGAGAAGGCGGGGCGCTACAGTTGGTATCAGAGCAGTTCCCATTCTCCAGCATCACACACACATCAGCATCAACCTTGCCGTCTTCAAGTAAGAAAGCTTTAAGTTTCAGTTTTTCTATTGTTCCTTTACTTAATTGTAGTATAGAGAAATGCTTAAGTACTTACTCATATGTGCATAGAACAAGGAAGCATGTTTAATACCTTAGTATCACGGAATCATGTTTAATCCCTAGAATGGATATTAGATTACTAAGTAAGAAGACAAGTTTATACCTAGAGATGTAGTAGTGATTCCTTGTTCCCTTATGCATTATTAGATGGCAAGAAGAGGCCGAGCTCCTAATGCAAGGAACAGCACTCCAGTTCAAGATAACAATGAGCCTGGCACAGAACAGCCAAACCTGATGGCAGTCATTGCTCAAATGCAAGCTCAGATTTCAGAACAACAGAAGACCATCGCCACACTGATGGCAAATCAGCACCCAGTGCCCCCTACACCACCCACGGCAGGATTGGGAACTCCAGTGGTGGCTGAAGTTCCACCAGTCACACAGGAGACCCCTGCCGTGAACCGAAGACAAGAAGCATACCTCGTCCAGTGGCAGAGGCTGAAACCTGAAAGCTTCTCAGGCACGACTGAGCCCTGGGATGCCCAGGCTTGGTTTAAGACTTTAGAGAGCACAATGGAGCTTCTTGACTGGCCAGAAGTCGAGAAGGTCAAATGTGCCTCCTTCTGCCTAATTGGAGATGCTCGTATGTGGTGGGAGCGGGTCAAGAGTAAGAGGATAGTCAACCAGATGAGCTGAACAGATTTCGAGCAAGAGTTCTATGAGGAGTTCTTCCACATGCGGGTTACCAACAAGCACTACGAGGACTTCATGGAGTTCAGACAAGGTAACCTACCAGTGGGAGAAGCAGTCGCGAAGTTCAACAGACTAGCTCGCCTCTGCCCAGAGCTAGTCAGCACAGAGAAGGAGCGAGTCAGACTGATGCTCCGCATGTTGAACCCTGAAATAGCACTCAACGTGAACAGCGGGACGCACCGACCCCAGACCAGCGAGGAGTTGGTCAGTAGTGCTCTAATCTCAGAGCACTATCTGAATAGCATTAAGGCACAGCAAACACAGCAGAAGCCAGTCCTGATTGAGAACAAGACAACAGGAGGCCAGAAGCCTCAGCCAAATAACCAGAACTGGAAGAACAAGAACCACAAAAGGAAGCAGTGGCCTGGCAGCCAAAAAGGAAACCCAGAGAACAAGCAAGCTAGGTATCCACCTTGTCCTAAGTGTGGGAGGACCCATCCAGGAGCATGCCTTTTGGGCGTAACTGGATGCTACTCATGTGGACAAGAGGGACACAGATCCAAAGACTGCCCAAACAAGTTTAGGGTACTTCCTCAGCAGTCCGTACAGTATGGAGGCAAGCCTCAGTTACATTACATGCCTACTATACTGGAGGGACCTCAGATCAGTCAGGGAGGGTTGGAAGCAGCACCAGTTCCAACCAATGCCAGAGTCTTTTCCCTCACGAAGGAAGAAGCTGCCAGCGCCCCCACGGTCGTAACAGGTCAAATAGTTATTTTTCAGCATTTAGCTACTACACTGTTTGACACTGGGGCGACCCATTCTTTCGTATCAGTACCTTTTGCTAGTAAGTTACAGGTGCCTGCAGAGAGTTGGGAGTCCAGATTCCTGACAACTCTCCCTTCAGGGGAGATCATGGAATCCACCCAGCGGCTCCGGGCTGTGCCAATCAAGATTTCAGACCGAGAGCTATATGTCGATCTGATAGTCCTTGCGATGCAAGACTTCGACATCATACTGGGCATGGATTTCCTCAGTAAGTACAGCGCTTCAGTGGACTGCCGTAGAAGGAAGGTGGTTTTCAGCCCTGAAGGAGAACCACCATTCGAGTTTCAAGGAGCCCCAAAGAGGAAGACTCAGAAATTCCTCTCAGCCTTGGCAGCCCACCAGATGCTAGAGCAAGGGTGTGCTGGTTTTCTTGCACACGTAGTGGACTCAGAAGCAAAGAAAGAACTCAAGCAGGAGGATGTACGGGTAGTCTGCGAATATCCAGAAGTGTTTCCAGAAGAACTACCTGGACTACCGCCCAACAGGGAGGTGGAATTTGAGATTGAGCTGGTGCCAGGTATCGGTCCGGTCTCAAAAGCCCCATATCGTATGTCTCCTGCAGAGCTGAAGGAATTACAAGAGCAACTCCAGGAGCTACTAGACAAGGGCTTCATCCGCCCGAGTCATTCACCCTGGGGAGCCCCTGTACTTTTCGTCAAGAAGAAGGATGGGTCTATGCGTCTGTGCATAGACTACAGAGCTCTGAACAAGGTAACCATCAAGAACAAGTACCCCCTTCCTAGAATAGATGATTTATTTGATCAACTCAAAGGGGCTACAGTGTTCTCGAAGATAGATCTGCGTTCTGGGTATCATCAGCTAAAGGTTAAAGAAAGTGACATCCCCAGGACGACCTTCAGGACAAGATACGGCCACTACGAATTTGTAGTGATGCCTTTTGGAGTAACCAATGCTCCAGTAGTCTTCATGGAGCTGATGAACCACATCTTCAGGGAGTATCTCGATAAATTTGTCATTGTATTTATTGATGATATTCTCATATACTCACAGACTCCAGAGGACCATGCTACACACTTGAGGATAGTGCTGCAGATCCTTCAGCAGGAGAGGCTCTATGCAAAATTCTCAAAGTGTGAGTTTTGGCTAGATCATGTGACCTTCCTAGGTCACATTGTATCCAAAGAAGGCATTCAAGTTGATCCAACCAAGATAGAAGCAGTCAGCAACTGGTGTAGACCCAAGAATGTCAGTGAAATCAGAAGCTTCTTAGGCCTGGCAGGATATTACAGAAAATTTGTGGAGGACTTTTCCAGAATAGCCTCTCCACTCACACCCCTGACCAGAAAGAATCAGAAGTTTGAGTGGTCAGATAAATGCGAGCACAGCTTCCTAGAACTGAAGAAAAGATTGACTAGTGCTCCCATCCTGACGGTTCCAGAGAGTGACAAGGCCTTTGACATCTACAGTGATGCATCCAAGATGGGCCTTGGAGCTGTCCTCATGCAAGACGGTAAAGTAATAGCATATGCCTCCAGACAGCTCAAGGACTATGAGAAGAATTACCCTACTCATGACCTTGAGCTAGCAGCTGTGGTTTTTGCACTGAAGCTCTGGAGACACTACCTGTATGGAGTGCAGTGCAGAATCTTCACAGACCATCAGAGTTTGAAGTACTTCTTCACTCAGAAGGATCTGAATATGAGGCAGCGCAGGTGGCTAGAGTTGGTCAAAGATTATGACTGTGAAATCCTCTACCACCCAGGTAAAGCTAATAAAGTGGCAGATGCACTGAGCAGAAAATCCTGTGCAGCACTGATGTCCCTATCATCACTGTCTCCACTACTTCAGAAAGAAATAAAAGATTTTGGAGTCGAGGTTATGGTTGGGCAATTTTCTGCATTGACCCTAGAGTCAACCCTACTTATAGATATACAAGAAAAGCAAGATCAAGACCCAAAGATCCAGAAGATCAAGCAGGAGATCCAAGAGGCAGAAAATTTAGAGTTTCGAGTATCAGACAGTGGCATCCTCTACCTTGGAGACTGCCTTTACGTCCCCAATGACGAGGAACTGAGAAAGAGCATCTTGGAAGAAGCCCACAGTACTCCTTATTCGATGCATCCAGGTTCCACCAAGATGTATCAAGATCTAAGGAAAAGATTCTGGTGGTCTGGACTCAAGCGAGACGTGGCCAGATATATCAGTACCTGCTTGACCTGCCAGAGAGTCAAGGCAGAGCACCAGAGACCAGGAGGAGTTCTACAGCCACTTCCCATTCCAGAGTGGAAGTGGGAAGAAATATCCATGGACTTTATCACAGGTCTTCCAAGAACCACCCATGGACACGATGCAATTTGGGTGATAGTGGACAGATTGACCAAGTCTGCCCACTTTCTAGCCATCAAGGTGTCGCACTCGGTAGAGCATTTGGCGCAGTTATATGTGAAAGAGGTGATCAGGCTTCATGGAGTTCCGAAGTCTATCATTTCTGACAGAGACGGGCGCTTTGTCTCTCACTTCTGGGAGTGTGTGCAGCACGCACTAGGCACCAGACTTAAATTCAGCACAGCCTTCCATCCCCAGACTGATGGACAGACAGAAAGAGTAAATCAAATTTTAGAAGATATGCTCAGGGCCTGTGCACTAGATTTTAAGGGCACTTGGTGCAAGTACCTGTGTTTAGCTGAATTTGCTTACAACAATAGTTATCAGGCCACTATCGGCATGGCACCCTATGAGGCTTTATATGGACGGAGGTGTAGATCTCCTATCTGCTGGTACGAGGGTGGTGAGAGGCAAGAGTTAGGCTTACAGACAGATCTTATAGATGATACCACCATAGACATACAGCAGATCCGCCAGAGAATAGAAACAGCTCAAAGCCGCCAGAAGAGCTATGCTGATACACGACGCAGACCATTAGAATTTGAAACTGGGGATACAGTGTTCCTCAAAGTGGCTCCCATGAAGGGAGTAATGCGTTTTGGGAAGAAGGGCAAGCTAAGTCCCAGATATGTAGGACCATATCCCATCACTAGAAGAGTTGGCAAAGTAGCTTATGAGTTGGAGCTACCTCAGGAGATGTCAGCTATCCACAACGTATTTCATGTTTCTATGCTGAAGAAGCATATCCCAGATGCCACCCAGGTGATAGAGCCACAGACGGTACAAGTTCGCGAAGATCTCAGTTATAATAGTCGGCCTATTCAGATAATAGACCGAGCAGTTAAGAAATTGTGAAACAAGGAGGTACCATTAGTGAAAGTCATATGGCAAAATCACAGAGTAGAAGAGGCAACATGGGAACCAGAGGACAGCATGAGGCAGAAATACCCAGAGTTGTTTTAAGTTCGAGGACGAACTTTTTATAAGGTATGGGGGATTGTAACACCCGAAAATTCTCGAAACTAATTTTAGAAATATCTTAGAATTTATTCCAAATTTATGGATATTTTTATAGAATTTTTCTGTAAACGAAAGTGGTAAAAAGGGTTATAAATAGAAAATCGCATAAGTGGGAATCGATCCCTTCACCTACGCAGTGAGAGAAGAATGGGCGGACCAGCAGGGCTGGTTTGTTTTTGTTGAAATAGATTAAGCGAAACAATAGATAAGGTATAATTAGGTAAATTCGCCCCATAAGTATAAATAGATAATTAAGGAGAGAAGTTTTATTTTCCCTCAACTCAAACCCTTCCTCGCCCAAACCAGCCGCACGCCGCCCTCTTCTCTCCTCTCTTGGGCGAAACCACACCAAGCCTAGGGCTTTCCTCCGGTGGCCGGCCAAGGCTCTCCTCCGAGAGATTTTCCGATATTCGGAATCCCCACGACGAGAGGAACGCGTGAGCGCGAAGAAATCTCCGAGACTCCGAGTTTCTCCGGAACCTCCGAGGCCGTTCTTGGTTGTAAGTCCAAGATATCGAGGTAAGTACTGCTCGCCTGCAGTAAGAGGCGGTTTTCCGCAAGTTTTTCCTTTAGAAAGTTAAAAATGCAATTTTCCTTTAGTTTATGATTTTGCATGTAATCCTAGTTTAATCCATGCTTGTATAAGTTTAATTAAGTACCCTATATGAGGTTAGGGTCTAAGAAAGCTATAAGAAAAGAAAAGAAAGATAAAGAAAAAGAAAAGAGAAGGCCAAGGCTTTACGAAATCCCCAAAAGTCAAGACTTAGGTATTTGGGCACACAAGGTGTTCGATAAAATGTCAAGGCATTTAAAGATAAGAAAGAAAAGAAAGAAAAGCTATTTTATTTTCGAAGGCCAGTACCCGGCGTCCAAGGGCGTCGTTAAAGAAATCCAGGTGTCCAATTCCAAGGTCTTGGCCCTGGTAGACCAAGGTCTGCTCTATTAGGATTGGCGGCTCGCTACCCCAACCTTTTAGGACACGCGCATAAGATGGTACTTACGTCTTAAGTGGATCCAAGTGAGTATTATTTTCAAGTATATGCTTTAGCAAAGTTTTCCCAAAGTTTAAGGAAGTTTTCTAAAAGTTAAAGAAATATTTAAAATTAAAGAATTGCTAAAGTTTCAAGTTAAGCCAAGAAAAAGTGAGTTAAGACTTATTAATGCTTGAGTATGCATGTTTTGAGTTATACATGTTTTAGTGTTTCTTTTAGGCATAAAAGTATCTCATGTGATTTCACATTGTTTAAAAAGCATGCTTGCACATTTCGAGATTTTGTGAGCTAGATAGTACTTGCTAAGCTTTATGCTTATTAGTTGCATTTCCTCTTACTGCAGATAAAGGTAAAGGCAAGCAATTCTGAAGGAAGGCGACGAGGCGGTGCTGAGTGACGTGTGTGTGGTGGCTGACCTTGGAGAGGTCCTTGGGACGAGACAGTTTAGCTTACTTGAAATGCAATGTTTAAGGTTTCCAAATTCCAAGTTATTGTGTTATGGAGTTTATTAAACATTTATGCTTCAGATAGTTTTACATGCTCAATTTTGTAGAATGAAGATTCCATGTCATTTCAATTAGTATGCATACTTTTGTGAATGCACTAGATGAGCAAGGGCATGAGTAGTTTAGCATGTGGGTACATTGAATTTTAGACTTATTCTTGAGCTTATTATTATTCCCTTTTGGATTAAGTCCTAATTGTGCTTAAAATGCTTGTAAATTCGGTAGAAAAGTAAGATTTACATTCTATGAAGTTCTAGAAATATTATTTCATGTGCCAAGATGTTGTTAGTTTCGAATTAAGTCTTATTGCTTTAGATATGCTTAGAAAAGTTGCATGCATATTTTATAGTGCTTTAGAAATGTTATAGAACCTTGTGTGATGAGTTTAAATGGTTAGAAGGGCTAGTAATGTGCCATTGTATCATGCATGACTATTAAAGTTAGAATATCATTTTTAGATAGATTGAATACAAAGAAAAAAAATAAAAAAGAAAGTTCCGCATTTTTAGTCGTGCATTAGAGTCAAGAAGTAGACAAAGTAACGGTCCGTCTAAGGTAGAGAAGGCGGGGCGCTACACAATGCTTACCTTATGTATCATGACCATGCAAGCTCCATGGATTAGGATAATGGTCTATGTAAATATATCATGTTCAATGAATATAATGCAATGCTTACCTTAGATGCCATGATCATGCAAGCACTAGGAATAGGAATGATGTTTTATGTAAGCATGCCATGTTTTATGAATGAAGATGCATGCCATGTTTTATGAATAAAGATGCATGCCATGTTTTATGAAAGAAGATGCATACCATGTTTTATGAATGATGATGCATGCCATGTTTTATGAAAGAAGATGCATGCCATATTTATGAATGAAGATAATGCTCATGCCTTCAAGGCATCATGATGCTATGCATTAAGTATGAACAATGAAAGGACAAGCATGTTTTAAGTCGTGCTTCATGTAACAAGGTTATGCTATGTTTAAATATGCCATGAATGTCTTATGAATGATGAAGCATGTAAAGTATTTTAGTTTATGAATGGGCTTGTACCGGACCGAAGTATGGGTCCAAGGGATGGGCACCATAAGAACGCCCCGGTTCTGGACTACCGACTATGCTGTCCACGGTTCTGGCACTACCGAAGCTGTGCAACAGGGATGGGCACCTTAAGAACGCCTTGGTTCGGGGACTACCGACTATGCTGTCCTTACCCTAGTAGGTCGAGGCTAGCTACCTCGTATTTACTTAGGGATGCGTGCACATGATGTATGTATGTGGTACAAGCCGGGGACCCCAATGATGTGATGATTATGTTTAAGTATTTAAAAGTATAATTTTAAAAGGTTAAGCATCCTTATGTATATGCATTTGGCTCATGCATTCATTCATGTTATGCATTATGCCATGATAGTAATATCTTATGCTTATGTTTCATGTTAAGACATATGCATGATAGTAACCGATTTATGTTATGATTATGTTAAGAAG
The DNA here is from genome assembly GCA_024364735.1 of Boesenbergia rotunda. NCBI lineage: Eukaryota > Viridiplantae > Streptophyta > Magnoliopsida > Zingiberales > Zingiberaceae > Boesenbergia > Boesenbergia rotunda. The sequence continues at coordinate 321,926 of JAGFNQ010000218.1, forward strand.
ATGCCCATATGCTATGTTAGAAAGCATGCCTATGTTTATGCCATACAGGTTGGTTCATACCTTATGTTTATGTTATGCCATGTATCATGCCATGATAAGAATGTTTACTTATGTTTATGTTTATGTCATGTATCATGCCATGATAAGAATGTTTATTTATGTTTATGTTATGCCATGTATCATGCCATGATAAGAATGTTTACTTATGTTTATGTTTATGCCATGTATCATGCCATGATAAGAATGTTTATTTATGTTTATGTTCATGCCATGTATTATGTCATGTTAAATATGTTTATTATGTTATGTTTACGTCAGGTATCGTGCCATGGTAAGTGTATTTATTTATGTTCATGTTTATGCTATGTATCATGCCACATTAGATATAGGCTAAATGATTTAGATGCTTATGTTCTTGTAGAGCACACCAAGTATGTTAATGTTTCACGTGCTCACAATATAGTGATGAATGGTTTTAGTGAGTAGGAAAGAGTCTTACTAAGCTTATGTGCTTATAGTTTTATTTTCCTTATACCGCAGATCACGAAAGGGGACAATAAGAAAGCAGCAGGAGGGCAAGAATGTGTGTGTGTGGTAGTGACTTAGCCAAGAAAACAATATGTTTACCAGTCTTATGCTAAAACTTTATGTTTGCTACTTATATGCTTAAATGATGACTTATGTGACTCTATGACATGATGTTAAGTATGACATGATATGATGCTAAGTATGAAGTTAATGTCATTATGTTAGGAATGGTAGTAGGTGCATGTATGTGTAAGTTTAAAGTTATTCCGCTGCCTTATGATGTCTACCTGCCCTACTTATGTTAACGTAACGCCGCTTTATTGAAAGAAAAAAAAAGCGGGCGTTACATGTGGACCCATGATGATTGGGTATAAGCCGAAGTGCCCGAAGATGTTTGAACAGCCTACAAAGGATTCACCACTCCTTGCGAGGAGATGTATACCCGAGGCCTATCGTCAGATTGTTACTCGAAGCCTCTGGCCAGAGCATGACATGTTCAGAGTATGAATCTCTTAAATACATGAGAGTAATTAGAATCCGTAGGACGAGAAAACGTTACTTGGGCTAGGTGTGACGTAGTCAGCCTAGTGGGGACTGACACACATAGACCATGTCCTGAACCAAGTGGGTATAAGATGGTGAAGGGAATGGGGCACGATTCATTATAGCTGCTGAAGGGTTTCAGAATTGTTTCTGAGGTCAACCATTGATCTTTCGATTAATTGGGGATCATGATGTACTACTAGGTGTCACTCATGATAGTTCTATAATTGATTAATTATAGATGGCCAACATAAATCGAAAGTCTATTTAGTCACACACACTACGAGTAATCCGAGGGATTTAAAACGAGTTGAAAATTAGATTTTCCAATCAAGAGAGATTAAGTTTGGTTGAGCCAAACGATAAGTCGAATCTGAATTTTTCAGAGACACATCGGAAGCGTAAAATGGCTAAGTCTTTTGAAGACTTAATAGATGAATTAAATAAGTTTAATTCATTGGGGCTTGGCTTGGATGAGCCGGCCAAAGAGGGCCTCCATCCTCTTTGCTTGGCCGGCCACAACAAAGGGAGAGAACTAAGTTTTTGGTTCAATTTATAAAATAAACCAAGTGTGGTTTGTTTTATAAAATCATGGATGATATAAATTTTTTTATATATAATAAACCAAGGTTTGGTTTATTTTTCATGGAAATTAAAATGAACCATGGATTGGTTTATTTTATAAAATCAATCATGGATTGATTTACCATCATAAGGAAATTTATTCCACAAGAGAGAAGAGTCTTGATTGATTTTTATCATGAATTAAAATATGATTTTAACCATGATATAAAATCAAACTTGGCATGATGGAATAAGTTATTCCATATTTGAGAGGCTTGATAGTTGAGAGGTCATTATATAAAGGACCCAAGGCAAGGCTTGGGTAATAATCATAGAGATGAAGGCATAGGCTCTCTCCCTCTCTTTCTCTCCTTCTCTTCTCCCCTTCTTGCCGTGCGCCAACCAGCCCCAAGAAGGAGCACCAGCCGGCCGCCCTGCCCTTTCCCTGCCGACCACCACCTGCTGCCGGAGAAGGAAGCTCCGGCCATCTCTTGGCCGAAAGAAGGTGCTGCCGGAATTAGAGTTTGCCGCAAGGATCCTTTTGCCGCAAGCCTCTTCTTTTGCTTCGCCGGAATTTTGATTCTGGCCATCCTTTTGTGGTTAGTCTTTCGACTTCTCTCTTAGTTTTTCTTATCGCGTTCTCGGAGAATCTAGTAGTTCTCGAGAACACGAAACTCGTGGCTTTGCGAAGTCATCCCGAAGATACTCGGCATGGACGCGAATAGAGGCGGAGCTTCCAAGGGACGCTTACGGTGGGATCTCGTCCCTTCCTTCGAGTTACACGAGGTAATACGTAAATTAGTTTACGTTTCTGCAAAATTTTAAATATATGATCATGTCTACACAAGATAAAATTACATGCTTAGATGTGTGGTTAAATAATTTGAGAAATTATTTATGTTAATCCTTCCGCTGCACGTAATTAATTTTTAAAATTACGAACCCGCATCCATGTCAACATGCACCCGGTCTCAACAATCAGGACACACCCTGATCAGTCAGGTGACTGATCAGTAGGTTCGGCCTGCGAAGCTGGAGAAATCCTAAAAAAAAAGGGGTGGATCGGTCTGGTGACCGATCCACGACTTGGGATCGATCTCGTGACCGATCACTAGAAGTCGCGATCTGAGTTTTCTCACTGTGGACCGATCAGGCTGGAGCCTGATCGGTCTGGGCATATCCTGATTGGTCCGGTGACCGATCAGGGTCCTCTCTGATCGGTCTGGTGACCGATCAGTAGCTGACTTTAATTAAAATACGCTGTCAGAAGTTTCTGATCCCGTCTGTTTTCTCGTCTGATACACTGATACACTGCTGATTTCTTTGCGATACGCTTTGCTAAGCTTCTGCTAAGTGTGCAGGTGATACAGGAGGATTCAAACATTGAAGTAGAGTCAACTGGGGACTTTCCCATGGATCAGGTTTGGATGTATTATGTTTTCAGGTTTCAACGGACGCTGGCGCTACTGGCAACGGCTGGGAAGCTGATGAGCTGACCTGGACTTGGCTGAAGAGAGTTCAAGGGGTCCAGAAGAGGTCAGGAGTAGCTGAGGCTGTTGCAGACAAGCTGGTGAGCAGCTGGGAGCTGCAGAGGCACACCTGTGACCTGAGTTGTTGGGCAGAGGCTTAAGAGCTGGTGGCGAAGAAGTCTCTGCAAGGATTGATCCATCTCTTTGAGCGATAACTCTAATCCTTGAAGCAACACTTGAGCATCATTTTTGGAGACACTATAAACTTGAGCGCTTGGGAAGAAGGCAGAGAGCTTGGCGAGTCCATCAACAAGCACACACGAAGAGCAAGGAGTTCTTGCGTGAGAGTTGTGCTGGGTGGAGCTCGGTGAAGAGTTCTTGTGTTCTTCCTGTCTTAAGTGCTCTGTAAGCTTCCTTGTGTTTCTCTGTGCTTAATTGCATCATTCTGTTGAAACGCTGTGGAGAGGTTACTCCACCGAGAAGGAGGCGTTATTTTATCCGGATTTCCCGAGGCTTGATCTGCCGACGATCAAGGGATCGCCCACCTTACGGGCACGCCAAGGAGTAGGGGCAAGTTATCCCCGAACCTTGTAAATCCTCTTTGTTAGCGTTTGTGATTGTCTATCTAGTTTCTGCTATATTGTTTCTGCCTTTGTTTTTTGCTTCCGCTGCTAACCATCAAAGTGCAGAAACTGTCAAAAGAGCAAAGTATTTGTGTCTGGCTACATTCACCCCCCTCCTCTCTAGCCATCCAAGCACCAACAAGTCAAACCTGGTCAAACAGTCAAATTGGTGAATAGTCAAACTATGGTTAGCTCAGGCGCCCTCAACTTTCTCTTCAACCAAGACAGCAAAAGCTGTCAACTCTACCCAGCTAACCCGGGCGCCTGTAACCTATCGAGCGCATAGGGCTTTATATCAATTCAAGGCAACAAAAGCTGCCACGAATGACAACTGATTGCAGGCGCCCAGATCCTCACGGGCGCCCCCAAGGATAACGTCAAGGCAGAAAAAGCTGCCAAAGGCAGCTTACAGCTGAACCAGGCTCCCAAGGCCTCCCGGGCGCCCGACCAACCTCTATATAAAGCCACCGAAACCCCATTCATTTGCCACCCCAAAACAAATTCTCATCCCTAACTCTTCTCCTCCCAAGGCGCCCGAAAGTCCTTCTCGCGTCCTCAAACGTCCAACTTCGACCATGGCTCCTCGGTATCATTTTTATGCATTTAAAATTAATTTTTTTCTTTATTTCGCTCTTTAAATGCATGTTTCTTATAATTTTAGAAAACGTCGTGCTACTCAAGCCAACCCCGGGACCGAGCCTAGCCCTGACCCTAGATTTCCGACCCTAGAACTATTCAATAAGTTCCCTAGGACGACCTATAAACCTATCAAGACAAGTTTCTTAAATAGGCAGTTTTTCACGCAGTCCTGTCCAGTAGCTATGGACGTCATCAATTTCTATCAGCTTGATCATCTTGTCTTCTGCACCCATCCTGTAAACACAACCCTATGTGTAGAGTTTTATAACAACCTAGTCAGACAAGATGACCTTAGCTATATCATCACAGTACAAGGAATGCCCTTGACTATCACGCCCTCATTGTTCAACAGATTCCTTGGACTGCGACCTTCCCAGTCCACCTTCTGCTATTACCCCCTAGAGATCCTACCTTTGCTCCTCCCTACTCCCATATTGATCTGGACACCCTTTATTCATATTTCTACATACGTGCCCAAAACCCTTTGGTTAGACGGTTTCAGTCAGTAGATCTCCAAGTCCAGGACTACGCTCTTTATAGAGTTCTGGTCCATTGTATTCTTCCCTTGACCACTAGGGATGTCGCGACTATGCAACCATTTCAACATTCTTGCTGTACGCTATGATCCATCATTTAGACATCGATATTGGACTTCATATGTTTCACACCATTCTCTATGCGTTCAGTGTTACTCAGGGTCTTGTACGCACCTCTTACTGCCACATCATCACTTCTCTTCTTCACCATCACGGTCGCGATATTACCATTGGAGAGATGACCTTGATGACCGAGTTTGACAAAATTGGGTATAGAAACTTTTCCCTAGCGGGCATAGATGTCTCGGTTACTGGGGAGCTATCATGGAGATGCCAGAGAGCCAAAGCCCAGATCGATTCCGATGAGGAGGTAGAGGTCGATATCGCAGATCTTGCTGCCGAGATTCAGGAGCACTTGGACGAGCCCCCACCTCCGACGATCGACGAGAGACTGACACGACTTGAGACAGAGCTCCATAGCCACCGAGAGGAGGTGGAGGCCCACCACATCGAGTTGGTCGACGCAATTCAAGCAGAGCACGATGTAAACTGAGCCTACCATAACGAGCGCATGGAAGCTACTCTAGCCGATCGCCAAGCAAGAGAGGCACATCACATTGAGCGCATGGACGCCCTCCGAGCCAAACATGAGACAAATGAGGCCCGACATAATGAGATAATTTCCATGTTCCAATCTTGGCCGCCCGGTCCATTCTTTCCTCCGGGCCCCTCCTCTTAGACTCCAGATGATTTTAGCTGCTTATTGTACTATTGACTCGTACTTGACTCATGTTTGACTGTGTTGGCCCTTGCTTCGACCAGTTGACCTTTTTATGCACCTATCATATCTAGTTGCCAGCTGCTTACATGATGAGTTATCTGTCTTTTACCAGCTACTAAAATTAGGGTTATGCTTGGTAGAATAGGACTGCTCTATTTATGTTTTGTTAAAATTGTTTTATATCTTATCTTATTTTATTTCGATATCGCAGATCTCGCTGCCGAGATTCAGGAGCACTTGGACGAGCCCCCACCTCCGACGATCGACGAGAGACTGACACGACTTGAGACAGAGCTCCATAGCCACCGAGAGGAGGTGGAGGCCCACCACATCGAGTTGGTCGACGCAATTCAAGCAGAGCACGATGTAAACTGAGCCTACCATAACGAGCGCATGGAAGCTACTCTAGCCGATCGCCAAGCAAGAGAGGCACATCACATTGAGCGCATGGACGCCCTCCGAGCCAAACATGAGACAAATGAGGCCCGACATAATGAGATAATTTCCATGTTCCAATCTTGGCCGCCCGGTCCATTCTTTCCTCCGGGCCCCTCCTCTTAGACTCCAGATGATTTTAGCTGCTTATTGTACTATTGACTCGTACTTGACTCATGTTTGACTGTGCTGGCCCTTGCTTCGACCAGTTGACCTTTTTATGCACCTATCATATCTAGTTGCCAGCTGCTTACATGATGAGTTATCTGTCTTTTACCAGCTACTAAAATTAGGGTTATGCTTGGTAGAATAGGACTGCTCTATTTATGTTTTGTTAAAATTGTTTTATTTCTTATCTTATTTTATTTTGAAAAATCATTTTTTTAAATGATTTTCCGACTTAGTTTTTTTTTCAAAACTTACCCCCTTCAAAATTAGGGTTTTTTTGTAAATGGACTTAGCTTAGGCCCTAACCCTAGAACTGCATGCACCTATAGATCTAGAAGCCAGCATCTCACAAGCACCTTAGGGTACTTTTGATTGATAACCTAGACTGGGTTGAGATGCTTAGGTCTATGCCTTGATTCAAGATGCTTTAAGTCAGTACATCTGCAGTAATTGGGGCAATAAATACCAATTGAACAGTAATCAGGTTTAAGTGTCAAGCTTAGAAAATCTAACTTGATCAGAACACTTAACTTGACTAACCCTAGCAAAAGCTACTGTTTATAGCAGTTAGTAAGTAGCTAAATTGGTTAGACAGGACCCGAAAGAGAAAATTTAAATTGATTTGGTCCAGTTTATACTTAGAATTGGTTCAGTACAGCACCTTACTGTTATTATTTAATTTTTTTTGCTATATTTTTTTTGATATATGGCAAACCGTTAAGCTGGAAATTTTTTTTAAACTTTTTATCTCCTTTTTCAAAAAGTAAAGTAATTCAAAATCACTTTGGAAAATTTTTTAAGTTTTACAAAATTCAAAATGTTGCTTGAAATTTTTTTCTTTTCTAAGTATTACAAATGCTTGAAAATTTTCTAAGTGTTAAGACTTCAAAATCAGTTTAGAAAGTTTTCTAAAGTGCAAAAACTCAAAAGTGTTTTAACTCAAAATTATTTTCAAAATTATTTTAAGTGTTTTAACTCAAAATTATTTTTGAAATTATTTTATGTTCGTAACTCAAAATTATTTTCGAAAATATTCGAAGTACTTACTCTAAAGTTTTTTTTGGTGGAAAATTTTCTAAGTGTTAACTTCAAAAAATCTCTTGAAAATTTTCTAAGTGCTAAAGCTAAATGTGTTGAAAAAATTTTCTAAATGCCAAACTCAAAATATTTTGGAAAATTTTTCTAATTTAAAAATCCCATTTTGAAAAATTTTCTAAGTATTGAAAACCTGAAAAAACTCTTCAAATTTAGAATCAAAGACTTAGAAACTTTTTCAAAAACCCCACGAACTTTTGAAAAACTAAGGGGGAGATTTCTTCCAGGGGGAGGAAATTAGATCTGGCACTTTACCTATTTTCTGTATGTTTAACTTAACTTTTTGAACCGGGTTGTCATAAATCAAAAAGGGGGAGATTGTTGGTGCAGGCAGCACCTAAGTCAAACCTGAATTTTGATAATGACAAAGGGTTCAGAAGTTAAGATGTTATTATTGTCTAACTTGTTCACTGAGTGTGCAGGAAGAAGTCCTGGTCGAGGACTAGGCAAGAAGTCCTGGCAAAGGGCTGGGCAAAGAAGTGTTGGTCAAGGACTGGGCAAGAAGACCTGACCGGAAGTCGGGCAAAGAAGTCCTGGTCGAGAACTGGGCACGAAGTCCTAGCAAGGGGCTAGGCACCGAAGACCTGACCGGAAGTTGGGCAAGAAGACCTGGTCAAGGGGATTGGGCAAAAGTCCAACCGGAGGAGCCGGTTGGCAAAAGGTAAACTCTCCTGAGTGGAGTAGGTGAGGACGCGTTCCCCGTCGAAGGAACAGTAGGCGTCAGTTCGACCTAGGGTTCCATTTAGGAGACCCGAAGTCAGAACTAAGACAACTACGGCTGTAAATATTGACTAATATTCTTGCTTTGTTTGTTTTGGAACTAACCATAGTTGCAGGGACCGAAGGAATGTGTTTCTGCAGCTCAGAACGCCCCAAAGGAAAGGGGCAGGCAGCTAGGCTAGGCGCCCGGGAGGTCCCGGGTGCCCAAGGTCAAAGCTAAAACAGCAAGGAAGCAAGAACTGCATCGAAACCACACTGGGCTAGGCGCCCGGGAGGTCCCGGGCGCCCAAGGTCAAAGCCAAAGAGGTAATCGAAGCAAATCAGCCACGAAGCCAGCGGACCAAGTCAAGCTAGGTGCCCAGGAGGTCCCGGGCGCCCCAGTCAGCTCCAGAGGCCGAGCCGAAAGGGATAAGCGTTGACCGAGCTGCGGATTGAGTTTTTCGCAAATGAAGGCACGTGTCAGGCGCCCCCAACATCTCAGGCGCCCCCAGGAGCACTATAAAAGGGTGCTCGACCCCAAGGATTCAAGAACACAACTTTCTAACGCTCCAAAGCTTTTCGTTCAAGCGCTCCGCTCCAGCAAACTCCGACCTCGAGATTCCAGCGCCGACGACGACCCTCTGCTCCGAAGTACGATCAACATCGGGCATCGGTATCGAAAAGTGTAGCTCTTTTCATTTACTGCAATATTCTTGTACTGAAATTTGTAAACCTTTTGCGCGATTATAGAATTGCCCAAAGTAAACGGTCAAGGACCGTGGGCCTTGGAGTAGGAGCCGACTGCGACTCCGAACCAAGTAAAATACTTGTGTTTTTGTGTGATTGTTTTGTTTCCGTTGCATTTACTCTTTCCTTAATCCGAAAAAAAGTTTTAACGATATTCACCCCCCTCCTCTATCGTTTTTCTCGATCCAACACATTCCTTGGGCCACGAACGTGGGCTCCTTTTATAACATTGCTAAAATGATATCCTTCTTCATTAATTAGATGTTATATCATGATAAAGAAAATGTCTCATCGTCATCTGTCATATGTTATCTCTCATACGTACATATGATATAATCATACCACTCCACATACTTTGACAGCTCACGTGCCACAACATGTATGGCTTCAACTTACTGGACAAGGATCCATTGGACCTAAGAGGCTAACCCATTAAGAAAAAGAAGATTCAATGACTAATCTGAACAAATCGGAGGGGAGCTAGGCCCCTAGAGTTTGGCAATCAGACTAGAAGAATGGGTAGCACTGGATCAGAGAGCTAGGCCCCTAAAGTCAGGCAATCAGACCGGAAGAATAGGCAGAGCACTAGATTGGGGAGCTAGACCCCGGCCTAGAGTCGAGCGATCTGATCGGAAGAATGGGGGCTGACCGAGGAAAGTTAATCATCTCATCCCACTGATAGGCCCAATCGGGGATGAACAAGGAGAGGTCTTGGATAATCCGACCAGAGGGGATCGGGTTTAACTTGACTTCCATCTCGACAAGGATATTGATCTCCTTGATGACTGACGTGGAGACCCTAATACAATCCTCATCAATCAGTAACAACAAACTTTCAGTCATCTTGGATAATCCTACCAGAGGCGATTGGGTTTAACAGACTTCCATCTCGACAAGGATATTGATCTCTTTGATGACTTATGATCCTGTCGCGAAGCGAGGATGAAGTCCCAAGGGTCAGATGGTTGCTCGAGTGTCGCGAGCTGCTGACCTAGTGCCAACCTACAAGACAGCTACCGTTAGCCAACCCGCCGGGGAATTTCCTCGGTCAGGCTCTCCGACGGTCAAGTCAGTATTCGCAGGAATATGAGGCTAAAGGGAATGCAGTTGGGGAGGGGCTTATATAGCCGGGGGAGCTAACAACCCCTATTAGTGTCGACGAGATAGGAATACGATGCCTATCAGCTCGTAGGAGAGCGCCTAGAGGTACCGTGGCATGATGCAGGACGCTCAGGTAGTACGATCGTACCGAGTTAGCGGGATATCCGCGACATGTGCCCTGAAAGGGTAAGGCTCGTGTTGCCCCCTACGTCATGGTCGTACCCGAGGTGTTCCAACATAGGATGGCGCATGGAAGGACTGGTTCGGAGACCGAATGATAGGTCCGGAGACCGATGATCGATCGGTGGGCTCGAGTAGCATGGACCGGGTCGGATGTAGTATAGCCGAGTGACAAGGGGTACGCTATGGGTCGGGGGTCTGCCGAGCTATATCTGTGTTGTCATGTTTCTGGTGTAATGGTTGCCCGATAGGCGGGGTGCGGAGGATTGACTTACCCGGCCTATCCCGAAGTCGAGGAATTGGGCTCTGCTGGCCAAGTTAGGAAGTGCTGGGGGCGACCTGCCCGATCTCCCCCAGGATGGCTTGGCGGTTCGAGAGGGTCCCTGGCTCGCGGCTCCTCCGAGTGGGGTCCTCGCTGGCCCTTCTACTGGGCCCTTGTGGCGCCAGGCTAGACGGCCGAGCTACCCGTAAGCTGGGCCGGGATCATAAGCATCCCCCTCGAGTCTAGTTGAATGAGGCGTTAAGTCCGACCGACTGGACTATTACCTTCTAGAGCGAGCTTGGCGCACCAGAGTGGCTTGTCTCTTATCGACCGACCTCGGTGGCTGCCAGTATGCGTGCTATCCGACCGGCCAATTCGGTCACATCACCCTGTCTTTTCCACTTCCGCCCTCGTCATGTCCGAGTAGATTCGTATCCGCGCATTAATTACCACAGTTAACCGCTAAGTCACGTGTCTTTTGCTCATTGCTTTCCCGAGCAACGAGGGGTCTGCCGCCTGTCTAGGCGATTGATTGACGCACACATACGCTACGCCGCCTCGAGGACTCTCCTGTGCCTGATCGGACGGTTCACGCCCTTTCCCGCTTTATTTTAGGCCCATCATCGGACGGTCGGCGTTGCTTCTTGAGCCCTATAAATAGGCATTCACCTTCCAATTTTTACCATTGTTTTTTACTCCCAACATCGAATTATTGTCCTCCTACTCTTTGCTAGGGTTCCGGTGAGTGTGTGTCTCCGTTCATCTTCTCCGGCGAACTTTCTCCCGACTAGTCTTTATGGACTCTTCTTCTCTTCCCTCAGCCCCCTGGTATACCACCACCGTGTCCGAGCTTGATCACCACAATCTCGAGGTGATTCGAGTGGACTACCATATTCCACCCGACCACCTTCTTCTCCTGCCAACTTCCTCCAACCGACCTGCGTCCCCTCCCCCTTCCTATATTACCATCTCTCGGGACCATCTGTAGGTCGGGCTGCGCTTCCCGATCCACCCTTTCATCGCCTCTGTTTGTCGCTACTTTCGTATCTCTCTATCTTAACTGGCTCTGAACACCATCCGACTCCTCTGTGGGTCGGTCATCATCTTTTCTCTATACCAAATTCCCCTTCGTCCCGAGGTTTTTTATTACTTCTTTTACCTAAAAAGACAAGAGTTGTGTGATTTCTTTTTCCAGGCTAGATCCCATACTTCCTTCCTGTCGAAGCTTCCGACCTCTAATAAGGGTTGGAAGGAGTGATATTTCTATTTCCGCCCCGTCCCAACCCCGAACTGGCCGGTTGGATGGGTAGTGAACTTTCCTTCTCCCCTGCCTCTCCATAAGGATTTCCGATCCTTCCCCCTATATCAATCCACCCTCTCCAAGATTGGGGGTCGGCGCTTCCATGGAGGGCATCTGCTGCGTGAGGATCGGGCTCAGTTCGGCGCCACTTAGCCGTCCTGCTTCATTCGGTAAGCCCCCTGTCTCCTTCTATGTCCTTTCATAGCTGACTAACCATTGTTTATTTTGCAGTCAGCATGATGCAATCGGCGGTTCTGGAGGAGGGCTATGGCCTAGATGACGCCGAGTTAGAGGCTCGCGTGGCCGAGTAGCTAGCTCAGCGGGACGCGGCTCTCCCGGCCGCTGAGACAGCACGCTCTGCCCCTTCCGTGCTTGCACTAGCCAATGCGGAGGTCTCCTGGTCTGACTCAAAGGATGACCAGCCCCTTAGCCTTCGGCTGGGGCGAGCACACAGAGACGAGCCCGCGCCCTTACCGACCGATCCGGTGGAGGCTTCTTCTAGCCGGCCAAGCAAGAGGCGGAGGGGCAAGGAGCCTGTGGTTAAATCCCCTACTCTATCGTCTCCCATGCCTCGGGCGTCCTCAGTGGAGCCTGCCTCTCCCCGGTCGGAGGAGCCTGCCTCTCCCCGGTCAGGGGAGCCTATCGAGGAGCGCTTGATGTATCTTTTGCCACCCTTGCTTTCCGACTGGACTATGAGCATGAGGGTGTCGAGCGACACGACCCCTATCCGGACGCAGGATGTCCAGCTACACGGCTTGCTGGCTAACCACTTCCTCTACGGTCTACGAGAGAGCAATTTCTGTGGTCCGAGTATCCATGCGGACAACTTTATGCCAACAGCCACCTAGGTACATCAAGGTTACTTTTGTTTCTGTCTTATGCTTTCTTCAGTCGAGGTACTAATGACTCCTTTTTATGTATTGTAGTTTTGGGTCACGAGCTATAGTATGACCATATCTATGCTGGCTCACACCAAGGCTCGGTTCCGAGTGGAATGGCGGGTGACCCGACTCCGTCACACCCGGCTAGCTTCCGACGATGCCTCCCTGAATGGCCTGAGGGCTGAGGTGATCACCCTTCAAGACCGGTTGGCCCATTCAGAGGAGCAACTGGAGACCTCCAAGGCGTAGATCGTTTCGGCTGACGCAGTGGTAGCTCAAGCGCATCTCCGAGTCGCCCAAGTTAAACACATGGAGCGCAGGGCTTGGACTATCAAGGATCGGTTGCAGGAGGAGCTTCAAAAGACTCAGGCTGAGCTCCTTGAGGCGACCCAGGCTACCGAGCCTTTGCACGCACAACTGGCGGCCAAGGAGCAAGAGGTCAATTCGCTGACGGGCCAGCTGGCCAGTCGGGAGGCTGATCTGCGCGCCCAGGCCGAGGAGCTGGGTCGGCTACGCGAGCAGCAATCGGCATGGGAGGCAGCCCGGGCAGAGTTCGAGGAGCTACGGGCGCACAAAGAGGATGAGGCGGCTCGATGGGACGCCTGCAGGGTTGAATATGTCAATTCTGCGGAGTTCACCCAATAGGTGTCTAAGCGGCTCAGAGCGATGTTGAGGCACCAGCTGTTCAACACGTTCGAGTAGATCAGGCAGGGTGGACACATTGCCCCCGACCTGCCCGTCTCGGTAGTCAGGTTCTCGAGCATGGCCTAGGACTTGCCCGAGGAAGTCCGTCGACCCTTTAAGTGAGGATCGGGTTTTTGTTCTTTTCTTGTTCGTTACCTTGTAGAGGTATGCCTCAAGTTTTGTAATGCATTATCTTTTAATACAAATCTCCTTTCGTCCACATTCTTCTGATTGTCTCTACTTCTAAGTGTTGTCGACTCGGGCAATCGTTAATGAGAGTGAGCCGGGTGAGAGAATAACCGATCGACTCGGCTTCGTGAGTGACTAGGTTAAACATTAGAGCACGTGAGTGTTTAAGTGTTGGCCACTCATGAAAATTGGCAAAGGGTCTAACGACCGGCACTAAGCCGAGTACGTAAAACCGCTGGCTCGGGAAGTTCAGGTCAGAGCCCTCAGGTCGGCCTGCTCGTGGGTCGCCACACATGCATCCTAGGAGTCAAGCCAAGGAAGTGGTGAGAATCAGGAAGCTTGGTTGGTTTGAATTCAGGGAGCGTGAGTCGCCACGTGTCCGATTGGGGGCCGAGCCAAGGGGTTCGTGGGAGCATGCACACTTTGCGGTTCACCAAGAGTTTGGATAGGGCCAGCTCTTCCCGCACTAGTCTCCTGGTCGGCGGGTCAATGTTCTTTCAACTGTCTTATCCGCCTTATCCCTGATACGTGCCGCTTTGTATCATTCATAATGATTATCGCCTTAATTAGCGAGGCCACGTGCCTGCCGGCAAGCGGTACCTCAGGCGTCGGAGCGTCAATCATCGGCTAGCGGTTCTTCGGGTGCTGAAGCGTCTGCCGCCGGGAGTCCGCATGCACCCCACTGTGCCTCGGGATTTTCCACGGATTTAATCGAAGGGCTCCAATCCAATCCTACCTCTCTTTGGGGCGTTCATCGAACGGCCGGGATTGGCCGCTCTCCCCTATATATAGGTTCTTACTTCTGTATTCATCACCATCGCCTTTTTCTTCCTGTGCCCTTCCGCTGCGTCTGCTTGCTCTGCTAGGGTTCCGGCGACTCTCGCGGGCGTCTATCCTCCGATCGCTTTCTCCAGCAACCCCACATCTTTTGCAACAGGATGTTGGCTGCTGCCTTAGCGGAGGGGTTCCTTCTAGATGACGCTGAACTCGCCGCTCAGGCCGGCGCACCATCAGCCACACCAGAGTCTGCTCCCCTTGCGGCGTCTATCACTAATGTGGCTCCTTCGGGCATCAAGGAGGTGCTGCTGCTGAGCTCGAGCTTATCGATGTGGATGGCAACCGCTGGACACCAGGCGCCGAAGGGCTCGACCGACCGATCCTACGCCCGTGCTCTCGGCCTCTGTCCCGATCGGGGCCACTGCCAGCCCTCGAACAGAGAAAAGGACCAGGGCCGCCTCTCCCACAGTGGCTTCCTCCTCTGCGCTTGTCTCTCCTGCCCTGCCTGTGTCGGCGCCCACCGCTCCGGAGGCCTCTGTACAAGTGGCCCTTCTTCCGACTCAGGCGCGGACCCGTAGGACTCCCTCTTCTCCTCCTGCTGGAGTTACCGACAACCGTCCTTTGCATCTAGTCCTGCCATCGCGGGCTGACCCTAGCACGAGCTATAAGCTGCCTGCCACCGAGCTATAGGAGTCGGCTCGAGAGGTTCATTTATATGGTCCACTCGGCGACCATTTCTATCAAGGCCTTTGGGAGGCTAACTATCTGAGCCCGACCAGTAGAGATAATGCCTTTCTCTCGGGGGCCAGTCAGGTATGTTTTGCCTTTTTTCTTGCGTTTCTTCTTTCGCACTGTCTGGATATTAATACTTGTTTCCTGTCTGCAGTTCTTTGGCTCGGCCTATGACCTGGTTGTCTGTTTTGTAAGCTATGCTCGGGCTTTGCAACAGGCAGAATCCCGAGCGAAGGGACTGGAGACTCAGCTCCGTCACCCGCAGCTGTTATCCAATGAGGAAACCCTGAACAGGCTGTGGGCCGAGAACTTGGCCCTTCAAGATCATGTAGCCCACTCGGAGGCGCATCTTGAAGAGATCCAGGCATAACTAGACTCGGCCAACGCGGCGGTTGCCCAGGCGCGACATCAAGTCACCTGTCTGGAGTGTACAGAACGCCAGGCAGGGACCTTGAGAGTCGGGCTTAGGCTAAGCTGGCCAAGGCCAAGGCGGATCTCCTAGAAGTGTGCCAGTCGGCCTCCGCATTGCGTGTGGATCTGACGGCCAAGGAGGAGGAGCTGAGTGTCTGCTCGGGAGATCTTAAGCAGCTCCGGAGGTAGTATGCCACCCAATAGGCGGAGCTGAAGGCGGTCCGGAGGGAGCTGAAGGAACTCCGGGCTTATAAGGCAGCTCAGCGGGATTCCCGAGGGATTGAGCATCTTAATTCTGGGGAGTTCAGCGAGCAATTGTTGGGGAGGCTGCATTCCCCTTTGTCTTTCTTTTTCGGTAGAGGTCGAGCCTCGTTTTTGTAACAAGACTATTTCAAATGCAAACCTTCTTCACTTCTATGCTTGTGTGTTTTGTGCTTAAGTATTGGGGGTTCGGGCAAAAGCTCAAGTTCGCCCTTTCTTTTGATGAGGTCGGCTCGGGTAAGCCATTAACAGAGCTAGCCCAAGGGCCCCAACCTCGCTTGAGTTTTTGCTAGGGAAGGGTCCCTGAGTGGTGCAGCCACTCGGGGACTTAGCTATTTAGGATCGACTTTCGCTTAGGAGACAGTGGTCACCCTGCTGCTCGATGAAGCCCGATGTTACCTGCTCAGTTACTGAGAGCTTGCGCACTCATCCCGAATAGGGGTCGAACGGAGGGGTTCATGGGAGCATGCCCACTTATAACTCGGCAAAGCGAGAGTCTGGATACTCGATCGGGTCATACCCAGTGAGCATGGGCCGCCACGCGTCTGGACTGGGAGCCGAGCGGAGGGGTGTGTGGGAGCATGCCCACTTATAACTCGTGAGAGCGAGAGTCTGGGACGCTCGGTCGGGTCAGGCCCAGGGAGTGTGGGTCGCCATGCGTCCGACTGGGAGCCGAGCCGAGGGGTGCATGGGAGCATGCCCACTTATAACTCGCGAGAGCGAGAGCCTGGGACGCTCGATCGGGTCAGGCCCAGGGAGCGTGGATCGCCACGCGTCCGACTGGGAGTCGAGCCGAGGGGTTCGTGGGAGCTTGCCCACTTATAACTCGCGAGAGCGAGAGTCTGGATACTCAGTCGGATTATGCCCAGGGAGCGTGGGACGCCATGCGTCCGAGTGGGAGCTGAGCCGAGGGTTTCATGGGAGCATGCCCACTTATAACTAGCATGAGCGAGAGTCTGGGACGCTTGCTGATTATCCGAGAAGGCAGGTCTTCCACTATTCTTGTGGGGTTACAGAGTACAACCATTTTAATAACCTGCTGGGCGGGAGCCTCCTTGGGCTAGCTCGCCCGAAACTATGTGCACTCCTCCTCAGATGGCATTTTGTCAGTTGGCTTGCTGCTCGTCCATTTCGTCTGCCCCGGCTTGCTCTCCGACCGGGAACAAGCTACGAGCGATCGAGGAATCTAGTCCGGGTTCTTCGGCGGCTGGGGTGAGGGTTCGACTTCCTCGACCTGGGCCACGCCCGGGGGAGACTCGCCATCCTTGTTGCTAAGCGGCAGTGGCGGGAGCTTGACTCCTGCCAATCTGTCGGCATTCATCCGTGTCATGGGTGTGGCTATGATGAAATGCGCAGTAGGGTCTCCAGCGGGTCGGCAGACACCCCTGAGTCACTTGCTGCACGTGTCGGCATTCTATCCCCGCTCGATCGGTGGGACCCCGTGGGTTGCGAATGGGACCGCCCGGTGGTCGGCTATGCTGCGCGGGACTCAGGAGTGGCGTGTTGGCTGACTCCTTTTTTCGATCGGCCTGTGTCTCTTCCACATTGATGTATTTGACAGCCTTTCCCATCCAGCCGTCGAAGTCTTTTGGCGATTTCCTGATAAGCGAGCGGAAAAAATCTCCCTCCTGCAATCCTTGGGAGAGGCGCTAATCAATACCTCAGGCGTGGCAGTTGGCACGTCCAGTGTCACCCCGTTAAATCACTTGATGTAGGCCCAGAGTGACTCCTTCGAGCCTTGCTTTAGGGTAAATAGGTTGATACTTGTCTTATGGTGCCTCCGGCTGCTGGCGAAGTGCTGCAGGAATGTCCCCCTAAGCTCTCCGAAGCTAGCTATCGACCCGTTGGGGAGCTGTCCGAACTATCGTTGAGCAGGTCCAGAGAGCGTGGTCAGGAATGCTCTGCATTTCACGCCCTCAAAATACTGGTGGAGGAGGGCGGCACTTTCGAACTTCATAAGGTGCTCCTCAGGGTCGGTGGCGCCGGCATACTCGGGTATGGTGAAGAACCGGGTATGCTTGGGAACTGGATCCTCTAGGATCCATGAAAAGAAGGGGTTGCGCCTTAGGGCCGACGGTGACATGAAAGCCAGGGTCTTTCCCTTTTCAGGTTGAGGTCCATATGTTCGACTGGAGACAGATTCCTCCGCTGGCACAGGCTTGGCCACGCCTTCCCGACCCTGACCGGGTGCAGTGGGGAAGGGGATCGGGCCTCCTTCGGGCGGGGCAACTCGTCTCCATCCTCCTGAGGGGTCGCAGGCCGATGGCCTAGGAAATCGAGATGCCGGGCTACCGACTGGCGATAGCTGCTGGGAGGCTCTCTGGGCTCAAGCAACCCATAAGATCTCGTACTCCTCGGGTGTAATGGTCATCGTGACCCGGTTAGGCGCTTCCATCGTACACTTCCATTCAGGCTAAGTGTTCCTCCTTCTAGCGCCAAATTTGATCCTATCGCGAAGCGAGATGGAAGTCCCAAGGGTCAGATGGTTGCCCGAGTGTCGTGAGCTGCTGACCTGGCGCCGACCTGCAAGACAGCGACCGTTAGCCAACTCACCGGGGAATTTCCCCGGTCAGACCCTTTGACGGTTAAGTCAGTATCCGCAGGAATATGAGGCTAAAGGGAATGCAGTAGAGGGAAGTGCAATTGCGTATACCTGCAGAGAGAGGAGGGGAGGGGCTTATATAGGCGGGGGAGCTGACAACACCTGTTCGTGTCGACGAGACAAGGGTACGATGCCTATCAGCTCATAGGAGAGCACCTAGAGGTACCGCAGTATGGCGCGGGACGCTCGGGTAGTACGATCGTATCGAGTTAGCGGGATATCCGCGACATGTGTCCTGAAAGGGTAAGGCTCATGTTCCCCCCTGCGTCATGGTCGTACCCGAGGTGTTCCAACATAGGATGGCGCATGGAAGGACTGGTCCGGAGACCGAATGATAGGTCCGGAGACCGATGATCGCCCGGCGGGCTCGAGTAGCATGGATCGGGTCGGATGTAGTATAGCCGAGTGACACGGGGTACGCCATGGGTCGGGGGTCTGTCGTGTTATATTTGTGTTGTCATGTTTCTAGTGTATAGTTGCCCGATCCACGGGGTGCGGAGGATTGACTTACCCGGCCTATCCCGGGGTCAGGGAATTGGGCTTTGCTGGCCGAGTCAGGAAGTGCTCGGGGTCGACCTGCCCGATCTCCCCCAGGATCGCTCGGCGGTTCAGGAGGGTCCCTGGCTCGGGGCTCCTCCGGGTGGGGTCCTCACTGGCCCTTCTACTGGGCCCTCGTGGCGCCGACCAGGCTAGACGACCGAGCTACCCGTAAACTGGGTCGGGATCAACTTACGTGGAGACCCTAATACACTCATCATCAATCAGTAACAACTAACTTTCTGGAGAAAATTCTTTAAATTATCCCTAAAGTTTCAACCGAGTCCGAATTATATCCCTAAAGTTTATTCGGACTCATTTACGTCCCTCTTGTTTTATAAAGTATCCCAAATATATCCCTACCGTCAACTCTTCGTTATCTTTAACAGAAACTCTGTCACGTGAGACGAACGTGAGATAAAAACGGTTCTTGGCAACGGAATGGGGGCGCACGTGAAATCAACGTGACTTAATTAAAAACCTAACTAAAACCTCACCCTCACCACCTAACCCTAATTCCCAAATCTCTTCACCTCACGCTCACCACCTGCTCTAAGTTGATCTCCTTGCATCAGTTGCTTCCCAAACACTTACTCCCGTCGGCGAAGAAGTCAAGGGCAATAATTCCTCTCCGCACACAGGCGACGACACCATGAACACACGGTATGATCCCGCTTGCAACCTTACTTTCCAAATCCTCTAAATCTTACTCCATGTGGTGAAGACGTCAAGGGTGATGATGCCTCGCCGCACTCGGACAACAACACCATGAACACATGGTATATATGAACCTACATATATTTTTACGTTGTCAATGGATCGAGGGACAAAAGGAGAAGTCATGGTGGGATGGGTGTGACCCTCTAACCTCTCCACTTGATTGATGTGCTACAACAATGGCATGGGGTTTTGTAGTTTGTCCTTATCCTTCGCTTGTTTCATGTTATCCTTGAACTCATAATAAAAGCTAAGTAGTTTGCATTGCTTATTTTCGGATTCCCTGATTTTCTATTATATATCTTCATCCTTAAATTAAACCATGAACAGGATAAGGAAACAAATCTGACAGGCTAACAAGTTGATTAGCAAACAAATCATCATCATCAAAATCAAGCAGGAGAAGAAGGAAGAGGAGTAAATCAGATTGGAAATGGTGAGCCATTTTATTTCAATTTGTGTTTTTTATTATTTATTATATTTTGGAAGTAAGTTTCGAAAATTTTGTGGTAACTATAGGGCAAGACATATGTTGTATTTATTGGACGGAACCCTGGTGTTTATAGCACTTGGGAGGAAACACATATGCAAGTTAACAAATTTAGCGGAGCTGTTCACAAGTCCTATAAAACTAATGAGGAAGCAGTAGCGGCATTTATTGCGTACAAAGAGAAACAAGCTACTACCTTTACTCGTGCCGAAAAGATCCTTCCAAGCTCAACTTCTGGATCAAGCTTAACTGCTACTTCGAGTTCTAGTAAAGCCGACCAATCTGAGATGCTAGCTAAACTTATGGATACACAGTTAGAGTTGGAAAATGAGCATCGTAACCATTGTTTAAAGGTTGCAGGGATATTTGAGGACATAGAACAACAATTGAAATCACTCCGTCTTAGAGACGATGCTAAGTAATGTTTTGTATTATGTAAATCTCTCCGTGTTAGAGATGATGCTAAGTATTTTTCTTTATGGTGTAATGAAAGTTGATTAATGTATCGAGGTAAATATATGTACTCCTATTATGAATTACTTTATGAGTTTAAATTCCAAGCTTTTGCTACTTATGTTATGAATGATCTATACGTGCTTGGGCATTTATTTGGAAGAACAAATATGTACGTGCTTGGGCATCAAGACTATTTGGAAGAACAAATTTTGGATTGGGTATCTATTTGGATGCTTTTGTTTAATGTGCCATCTATTTGAAAGAACAAATCTGTACAAATCTGTAATGATCTATACGTGCTTGCTCTGTTGTTCTTGTTTTGCTCTGCTGTTCTTGATTGCTTTTCCTTTTCAGCAAATGTACCCTACTCAAATCCGAATTTAGCGATCTCTTCAGTGGCTTCCATTGCTCTGCTGTTCTTGTTTGCTTTTCCTTTTCAGCAAATGTACCCTACTCAAATTCTAATTTAGCGATCTCTTCAGTGGCTTCCATTGCTCTGCTGTTCTTGTTTGCTTTTCCTTTTCAGAAAATGAAATTATATGTCCATGATTTGTCAATGCGCTTTCTGATACATTGCTCTGTGGTATTGTGCCTTCAGCAAATTAGGTCCTTTAAATTGACTTGTATCCATAAGCTGAAGGCATTACTTGTCTTCTGTAACTACTTCAGTTTCATCATCAGGTTCAGATTCCTGGTGATAGATACAAATAAATTGAAGCTTAAAAACATAGTATGAGAAGAATTTTGTCTAGTACAGTCAACTATTAACAATTCCAAGCTATTACATTAGTAAAACTAAAGCACAAACAGAAGAAAATTAGTACAATTCTCACATCATCAACAAAGTCACTATCAAACTCATCAGCAACTTCAGGCTCTTCTTCATAATTTTCATCATACAGTTGAGATCAAATAGTTGAGATCTGTCATAAAGTACATCATTTACACAAATTCAGCGATGAAGTACTGTCATAAACTTGAGATCAAACAGTTGAGTGATTTCATTTACAAAACATTTCAGCTATGAAGTATTGTCATAAAGTCTTGATATCCATATTACATAACACCAACAAAGTCTCAAAACACCACATTATATCTACTGAAATGCATTAACTACCAAGTTCAATCCTTCCCAATCGAAGATTCTGAAGCACATGTAATTGATTTGGTCTTCGAAACAAGCCTGACATTTTCATGGCCTTGGCTTAAGTGTCTCTTCTTTCTTTGATCATCTAACAATGCTCTGAGTCTAGAAACTGTGACAAAGTTTTTTCCTCCTTTCACGAAGACAGGATTTTGTATTAAGGTGGTCTAAGTCGCATAGGAAAAAAAATCAGAGGAAGATATATCAATTACATTTTATTATTTAGTATATATCAATTATATGTTATTAACTTACATTCACAATGGTCGAGCTCGCTCCAACATCAGTTGATCTCCCTCCTGCTCCATTTTGCCCATTACTAGCCAACCTTCTCACCTGTGTAAAGCATAATAACAAGTGAAATAAGATTGATATTATTTGAGCACGATGAGAGGCAAAATAAGATTGATATCCTCATTATGCTATTTGTGGATCATGAGGGGCAAAAGGCAACTAAAATATTAATGCATTCTCATTATCATTAAAGCATAACAGCAACTAAAATAACATTAAAGATTAATCAAGAATATAAAATTCGAATATCATAACTTTTGCAATTTATCGTATAGAAGTAACAACTAATATACCTACAAATTTTTCCTTTTAATTTGGCTTAAATTTATTAATTTACATTCAGAGTGGTTGAGCTCTCTCTAGCATCAGTTGATCTACCTCCTGCTCCATTTTGCCCACTACTAACCGACCTTCTCACCTGTGTAAAGCATAATAACAAGTGAAATAAGAACTCTTGCAATTTATCATACAAAAGTTACAACTAATATACCTGTAATTTTTTCCTTTTAATTTGGCTTGAATTTGTTTGGCTTTGTTGTGTTGAATGTTCATGCACAATCACCCTGGGTTCTTTGCATATCCTCTGGTTATGGCCAAATTCTCCACACTTTTTGCATTTATTATTTCTTCTTGCTCCACGCAGATGTGTTTTGCTAGAACTAGGAGGTTCATCTCTTTCTCTCCTTCGCAATTTAGCAGGTCTACCCACTTTCTCTTTAAACACCGGAGGTAGTGGAGATGGCAATGAACATTCAGGCCATAAATCAGGACTAGTGATTGGCAAAATAGATTTCTCGTAACATTTCTTATATGTTTCAACCTCATATATAATAGGAATGCACGTAATCAAGTGGATCTTGATACTTGTACCAAATTGCACCAACCGCATGCTGGCAAGGGATTCCAGTCAAGTCCCATCTCCTACAGCTGCACAAATTTGCACCAAAGTCAACTGTGTGTTGACCAGATGGTCCATTGACCTGGAAATGCGTATGATCAGCTTGTATCAGACTATGTTGTGATGCGTCATTGCAATTTTGTGCCAAAACCTTTTTAATTTTTGAACAGATCTTGTTGTCCCATTTCTCAGCCTTTTCTCTGTTTAGTTGAAATCGAACCATGAGCAAATTTCTTATAACTTCAAACATCGGAATAATTGGCTTCTCGCTAGCCTCCAAGATAAAACTATTGAAGCACTCACACATATTATTCAAAAGTGTATCACATTTGGAGGTTGTAGTAAAATGTGCCTTAGACCACTGTTCCTCAGGTTTCTTAGCCAACCACTCATATGCTTTCACATCAATTTTTTTCATCTTGTCCATCCTCTAACGAAATTCTGCCATTGTTGTTGCTTTAGCTGCTGCCCAAAATGCATTTCTAATAGACATACCTGGAAAACCGTCCCTTTTCATGTTAGTATGCAAATGCCTAACACAAAAGCGATTTTCAGCAGTAGGAAACAAACTTTCAAATGTTGGAATCAGACCCTTTTGTTTGTCTGACATGAATGTCCATCCATTTCCATCTCCAAAGCCTATATCCGTGTCCAACAATTGTAGAAACCACATCCAACTGTCTTTTGTTTCTCTTTCAACCATGGCATAGCAAATAGGAAAGATATTATTGTTAGGATCTACCCCAACTGCTGCTAACAATTGTCCACCATTCTTACTCTTAAGAAAGCATCCATCAACACCTACAAGAGGTCTACATGCTTTCTTAAATCCTTCTTTGCATGCAGAAAAACAAATGTACGTACGTTGAAACCTTGGACTATCTTCATCCTTGGTTAATTTTAAAATGACTGTAGCACTTGGATCTACCCTAATCAACTCTGCACAATACTTTCGAATCCTGCTAAATTGTTAGCTAACAGACCCCTGAACTATTTCAAGTGCTTTCCTCTTAGACAAGTAAGCTCTTTTCCTTGAAACACTCAATCTTAAGCTGCTGAAAATCTCATCTTTGAAAGCTATAGTCCCTAAATTTGAATTCGACTTAAACTTGTTGACAAAAGTCTTTCTCAACCAAGTTGAGGTTGCAGTTCTATTACCATTATCCCAAAAACAATTGTTGTGGTTCGATTGAAAAGTCTTTATCTGCCAACAACTATCATAACCCATTGGTGACACATGAATCACCCAATCACAACTTTCATTTCTGCACTTTCCCCGCAACCTCTTCTTATCGACTTTAATGAACCTAACAGATCTTCCTCGTCTAATGCCAATGGCAAACTTAGCTTCATCTCTTGAGCTAAAAATCATACCAACCTGCAAGTCAGGGTTTTCTGCATCCTTAATATGGTTGTACATAGGAAATCTCTGGGCTTCACAATCATCATAATCAGAACCATCATCACTAATCAATTTGTCAATATCAACACAATTAGCATCACATTCTTCATCCTGCAAAAACATTGATATCCTTAGTCACCATTAAAAGTAAAAAAAACTTGAAAAATGGTTAATTTAAGAAAACCAACCTGCATCCTACATAAAACCTCATTTCAAATTACTCCATTACAATAGTCACTCTATTGTCCAGTATTTCGGCATCATGATCAACGTGAGTATAAAAAATCCTATCATCTTCTTCAAACTCATACCCACTGTCAAAATAATCTTCATCATCCTCATCATTGTCAACATCATCTAATCGACTTCCATCACCATCTGATTCACTTCCAATATCATCTGATCGACTCTCTGGTTGAATTTCTCCATCACTATCTGATTCACTTCCATTAATCGTCGTCCGAGTGCGGCGAGGCATCATCACCCTTGACGTTTTCACCTCATGGAGTAAGATTTAGAGGATTTGGAAAGTAAGGTTGCAAGCGGGATCATACCGTGTGTTCATGGTGTCGTCGCTCGTGTGCGGAGAGGAATTATCGCCCTTGACTTCTTCGCCGACGGGAGTAAGTGTTTGGGAAGCAACTGATGCAAGGAGAGCAACTTAGTGCAGGTGGTGAGCAGGTGGGAAGCCATTGATGCAAAGGAGAGCAACTTAGAGCAGGTGGTGAACAGGTGGGAAGCGACTGATGCAAGGGGAGCAACTGATCGAAGGAAGGAGGAAGCAACTCAAGCGTGAGGTGAAGAGATTTGGGAATTAGGGTTAGGTGGTGAGGGTGAGGTTTTAGTTGGGTTTTTAATTAAGTCACATTGATTTCACGTGCGCCCCCATTCCGTTGTCAAGAACCGTTTTTATCTCACGTTCGTCTCACGTGACAGAGTTTCTGTTAAAGATAACGAAGAGTTGACGGTAGGGATATATTTGGAATACTTTATAAAACAAGAGGGACGTAAATGAATCCGAACAAACTTTAGGGATATACTTCGGACTCGGTTGAAACTTTAGGGATAATTTAAAGAATTTTCCCAACTTTGTGTTTATATTTACTTAGTCATGCTGGTGCTGCAGCTAGTGGGTTCAGGTGGAGGACATTATTGAGGGCAGAGAGAAAGGTACGTGTTCTTGGCTTCTTGCTGAAGACGACGCTTGCCAAATTTGGAAATGCTTCACGGGCTCTATTAAGCTCACTGCACAGTAGAATCGCCTATGCCCCCCCACCTGCTGGATGGGGGCACGGCTGAGAAGTACCGGCCCCGGACGAACGAACGAACGAGGACGACGACGGCGGCTGCAGGGCCACGCGCCGCGTCACCCTCGTTGTCCGCACCTCAAGTTAGCATTAATACAGAAAGCCGAGGACACTCACCGGGTTGCCATATCCGGCCACTATCGCAGCGCACGCTGCCGCGTGGTCGACATCGCGCACCCGCGAACCCGGCCACGCCAACGAACATGCACTTCAAGTAGCCACGTTTAGTCCACAACCCTCATTCCCTCTCTCTCTCTCTCTCTCTACCTGCTCTGCTTTTATTCCCATGTCGAACTCGGTGCTCTCGGCGCTCCTCGTCGAGGACAATGCGATCGCCCGGGTGAATTTATGAATATTCTACTCGCTCAATTCAGTTAATCTACTTGGCAATGAACCGTCGTCGTCGTTCGGTGGCTGCAGGTGGTGGTGAGTAAGCTGATGGTGGAGCAGGGGATGGCATTGGAGGTGGCGGAGAACGGGAAGGCGGCCGTGGAGTCGGTCAGGGGAGGCAAGTCCTACGACCTCATCCTCATGGACAGGGAAATGCCAGTCATGGACGGCCATGAAGTACGCACCATGCTTCAGTTTCTCTTTCAGCTCTTCTTATCTTGATCACTAGATCAATTGGTTACAGGCTACCAAGCAGCTCCGATTACTGGGAGTGAAGGCTCCCATCGTAGCTCTCTCGGCGGACACCAAGCAGTGCGATAAGGATTTGTTTCTCCAAGCTGGAGCAGACGAATTCATAGAGAAGGTATAGTTGATCAAAATAAAGAAAGAATATTATTTAATTAGCTAGTTGTTGTTGTTGTCTTGGTAATTTGCCATTGCATGCAGCCCCTGACGAAAGATAAATTGGCTCAGATCCTCACCAAGTACGGCCTTCAGCGAGGACATGCTTTGTAGAGGTCCATGATATCTGCATGCATGCTGCAGCTTACTTACCTCTCTGAATGTCAAACTGATATCCATTAAAGCACGTTCTACGTTAACATGTTCATCTTAATTCTCAGTTATTAAAGAACAATATGTATCATTGGAGTGAATTGGGCACCTGAGGGCTGAGGAAATGCTTTAATTTCCTTTGTGGAACTCGATCGAGATCAGACTTCTTAGAGCGTTAATTTCCTGTGTGAATCACAATTGATACGTAGCTAGCCATAAGAAAATATATGTCTAAAGTTATGCAAAAACTAGATTGAACTTTGATTATGATATGACAGAATCAGGATGTCTGTAGCCGAGTGCTTCTTGGACGTTAATGACCGAGTGCTCCTTGTGTTCTCCATATCAAGTCGAACAATTTCCTGCTTAAGATCAACACAAAATTAGAGGGCACCCGTTTCCGATGCTTAAGTGAGATTTTGAAAATAGAAAATAGTACATTATTGAAAGAGATAAATGTATAAGAGTGAGCACTTCTAATTATCACCCTTCTATTACAGCTTCTTCCATGTAACGGCGTTTTTTATGACATTTAAATTCTTCTTTCGTAGACCACCGTTACCATCTTTCCATTTAGCAACGGTTTTCTGATCTCCTCTTTTGATAATGCTTCACTATCAATGATTACTATCACGAGTATTAACTCTCATCATTATTGGTTGCTTTTATTTCAAATGGTATATGTTCCAGTCAAGTACCATGGACGGTTAAGTCACTAGTCAACGAACGAGCTGATATGTGCGCTCTCTAGAAATCATCCGTTAAGAGGATGAGGAGGACCTGAAAAGCATTTCAATATAGACTTAGACTAGGAGATCCCGGTAGTCCACTCTGACTGTTAAGTTAGGATTTGCTTGAGGTATAAAACTAGGGTAGAACGAAGAAATAGCGGGAGAAAGCTCGAGGGAATCCTAAAAGAGAGCCTATGTGAGAGCTCAAAATTTGGAATCGAGGATACTTTGTATTTACTTTCACTAGGGTTTATATAACTACCAGAAGATCATCTCCATATCGAATATCGCATAATCTAAGAGGAGCTTAAACTTAATGTAATAAATATTATATATATATATATATAAATAATTATATAAATATATAATTAAAAAGTATTATATTATAATTCAATAAAATTGTGTATATGAAATTTTTAAATATAAAATTCATCTATAATAAAACTTATATCTTCTTATAATCAAAATAGCTCAATGTAAAATGTCAAATAATCTTCGGGGAAAAAAAAGTGATTTTCCATTTTATTACCAAGTATCATCCTGAGATGCGTCAATCTTCGTTGCTGAAAAAGTTTACTCAGTAATGATGATAGAAATTGATAACGTTAAAATAAAATAAATTAATATTCTAGACTTCTAGTCAAATGAAATAAATAAATTAGATAAAGTCGATTATAGAAGATAAGTTTAGATTTGATATTGAAATAAAATATAAATGAATAATTTATATTAAATCATACGGAATCTGTAATATATTAAGGGTAAATTTTCTTAAACTCCCCACTTCCAAACTTATATTTGCATGTAATCCCTATCCAAACTTTTATTTGCGTGTAGTCCCTAATGGGATTGACAAGACAGCTTTGTGAGTATTATTTGAAGAAAGTTGAATATAAAAGTTAGAAAATTGAGTATATAAGGCTACATCCACCACATCAAGAAACTGCATACTCAATTTTCACTCTTTTATACTCACTTTTCACTCTTTTATATTCATTTTTCACTGATGTATACTCAATTTTCACTCTTTTATACTCAATACATTAGGGAGTTAACACAAAGAAAAACTCAAATGGGGGCTGAATGCAAAGTTTGACTTGCCATTAGGGTTTTAAAGCAAATTTACCGATATATTTGTTAATCATATAAAATTGAACATAATATTTTATTAAGCGTGTTTTAATTAAACTATAATGACGAAGTGGGTCGATCCATGAAGACTAGGGTTGTAAATCGTAATTTATCAAAGGCGTACCTAAAAATTGGAAATTACCAATTCGCATACCATGGTTTCTATTTTACCAAAGGGCGCAGGCCTTTAAGTGAACTTCCTCTTATACCCCTCCTTCTAACTACTGTCTTTCTCTTTATTTCTCTCAGTAACAAATTTCGAGACGTCTGCACATGCTTTTTCAGACTTTTATTTTAAAATAATATATTATGGAATCGGCGCTAAAAACGTAAGGTAAAAATCAAAAAAATATTTCAGTTAAAAAATATCTCATCCACCGTGATTTAAAAATATAAATAAATAATTTTTTTATATTTGATTAATATAAATTAATATATTTAATAATATTATTAAATATATTAATATATAAAAAAATAAAAAACAACCTGAAGTCTTTTGACTTCACTGGTAGCAGCTAGCTAGAGTTTACACATTCATCTCAGTTTTCAATTCTGTTTTTGACACTCAATCGATTTCTATCGTTGCAGCTAATACGTTGGGATTCACCAGCTACGCGCCTCCTTATCTCAGTCCCCGGGCATCAGGAAGCAACCTGCTCGTCGGTGCCAACATTGTTGATGCAGTCTGACCCTGATTGTTATTTTGGTGTTGACACCGATTTTAGTTTAGGTGGATGATTATTGATTATGATTAAGTCCTGATCGGGGATCAGGCATGGTATGGAAAATCCTAGTCTGGAGGGCTAGGTGTTGGAAAATCCTAACCTGGAGGGTTAGGTGTTGAAAATCCTAGTCTGGAGGGCTAGGTGTTGGAAAATCATAACCTGGAGGGTTAGGTGTGAAAAATCCTAGCTTGGAGGGCTAGGTATTGGAAAAGTCCTAATTCGGAAGGGTTGGGTGAAAAGTCCTAGCTTGGAGGGCTAGGTGAAAAGTCCTAACTTGGAGGGTTAGGTGCAAATTCCCATCCTGGAGAATTAGGTGAAAAAGTCCTGGCTTGGAGGGTCAGGTGCTTAGCTTGGAGGGCTAGGTTGGATTAAGTTCTAACTCGGAAGGGTTGGGTGAAAAGTCCTAGCTTGGAGGGCTAGGTGAAAAGTCCTAACTTGGAGGGTTAGGTGCAAATTCCCAACTTGGAGGGTTAGATGGAAAAATCCTTGGCTTGGAGAGCTAAGGTGGATGAAACACTAGCTTGGAGGGCTAGGGTTGAGTCCCTGGATCGGTCTGGTGACCGATCAGGGACATTGGCACGCTGCTCCTTCGTGGATCGGTCTGGTGACTGATCCAGCGATGTTTGATCGGACTGGTGACCGATCAGGGAGCGCACAGTGAGGTTGGGAACCTACTGTGTGGCTCCTGATCGGTCCGGTGACCGATCAGGGAGCAGGCTGCTTCCTCGCTGCCTTGCTCCTGATCGGTCTGGTGACTGATCAGGGAGCGGGAAGTGAGTGAGTTCCCTTGCTGATCAGACTCTGGATTGGTCTGGTGACCGATCAGGGACTCAGGATGGGACTTAGGATCTGATTAATAAATCCCTGTTCATCTGTCCTGATCGGTCTGGGTGACCGATCAGGCTTCACTCTAATCGGTTTGGTGACCGATCAGCCTTCACCCTGATCGGTCTGGTGACCGATCAGGCCTGTGTTGCCATAAGAGCTGGGAATCCCAGCATGGTAGTAGATCGGTCTGGTGACCGATCCACAAGTCCTGGATCGGTCTGGTGACCGATCACTTTAATTCAAATTGCACTGTCAGACGCGGTCAGAGCGTCTGATCATATCTGATTTGCTGCCACTTACATCTGATATTTGATTTACTGTGTGATACGCTGCTCTAACACCCTGATTAAGTTGCAGGTGACAGGGGAGGATTCAAACACTCAAGGAGAGGTCAATGGAGGCTTTCCTTAGAGCAGGTTTGTCCGATTCTCCGTTTCAGGTTGCAACGGCCGAGTTGCAGACTGGAGCCGGGACTGGGGCTTGGCTGAGGGGATCTCAGGAAGACCAGAGAGGGCTCAGTGGTAGCTGGCGTTGGCAGCGTGGTAGCTGGAGGCTACGGAGGATGTTGTCACCTGGTGCTATGTGGAGAATCAAAAGCGCGGAAGCTGGCTTCGTGGAAGCAGAGTTTTGATAGTTTTGGAACTAATCTTCTTGCTGCGCCTTGAGTTCTCCACAATACGCTTGCTATGTTCTTGAAGTTTTCATCACTTTGGGCAAGCGATCGAGAAAGCAATCATCCATTACTTGAGCACTTGAAGGAGAGAACAAGGAGCTTGGAGTCCAACAGTGGGAAGACACGAAGAGGGGTTCTTGCGTGAGATCGCCACTGGGTGGAGCTCAGGGAAGCTTGCTGTGTTCTTGTCCTTGCTAAGGGTTTGAGTAAGATCCTTCTTGTTGTTTCTTTGTGCTTAAACTCTATCTGTGATTGAAATGCTGTTGAGAGGTTTCTCCACCGAGAAGAAGGTTGCGTTATATCCGGGGAACCCCGGGGCTTGATCTGCCGATGATCAAGGGATCGCCCACCTTAAGGGCACGCCAAGGAGTAGGGGCAAGTTATCCCCGAACCTTATAAACCCTCTTGTTAGCGATCTTGGTAGTTGTCTCTGTTTGCTTTCATTTCTGGTTTCGTTTACTGCACTGCTTCTTTTCATTTTGCTTCTTCCGCTGTGCTACTGATAAGTTGAGTGCAGGAAACTTGTTAAGAGTCAAGAAAAAGTGATTGGCTATATTCACCCCCCCCCTCTCTAGCCATCTCGTTTCCAACAAGTGGTATCAGAGATTGGTGCTCTGTTTACGACTTAACATTCGAGAGTTATCAACAAGATGGCTTTGAGAGAAGGCTTCTCCACCACCCGAGCTCCATTCTTTGATGGTGCCGACTTCCAATATTGGAGATCAAAGATGGAATACTATTTGAAGATGGACATCCATACTTGGTTTGCGGTGAAGGAGGGCTTTACACCTCCTAAGGATGACGAAGGCAAAGAACTTGAGTCTTCTCGATGGACTGCTGAACAAACTCGGAAGAGTGAAGCCGACGCGAAGGCGGTTGTCACTCTACAATGTGGAATGAACAAAGATCAACTCATCAAAATTGGTCCTTTCACAAGTGCAAAGGACTTGTGGAACAAACTCATAGAGCTTCACGAGGGCACCCGAGACTCTAGAATTGCCAAGAGGGATTTGTTCCTCAATCAACTCCAAAATCTCTCCATGAAGGAGAATGAGTCAGTAAGTGAGCTCCATAGCCGGTTCAAGGAAGTCCTCAATGGGCTTCATTCAATTGATGAAAAGGTCGAGAATCGCGACCTTGTGAGGTATGTTTTGAAAGTATTTCCAAGGAATGCTTTGTGGTCATCCATAGTGGATGCCTACAAAGTATCCAAGGATTTATCTATTGTAAAGTTAGATGATTTGTTTTGTGAGATGGAATTGCATGAAATGACTAACAAAGACCCCAAGGAGAAGGGGATTGTCTTAGTTGCAGGGGACCGAACCAATAAGAAGAAGAAGGAGAAGTAGAAGGAGAAGGAAGTCTCTTCATCTTCATCCTCTTCCGAATCCGAGTCCGATTCCGAAGAAGATGACAGTGGCTCCTCTTCATCCGAAATGGCAAACTTCGTGCGAAGGATGATGAGGAGGGATAGACGCTTCAAGAGTAGAGGTAACACTAGTGAATCCAAACTTGACAAGACTAATGTCTCTTGCTTTGAGTGTGGTAGGAAAGGGCATTTTAAGAGTGAATGTCCGAAACTCAAGAAAAAGGAGGAAAAATCCAAAAGAAAAGAAGAGAAATCCAAGAAGAAGAAGAAGACATTGAAGGCCTCTTGGGATGAGTCATCCTCTAGTTCATCCGATGAAGAGAAGGAAGAGAAGAGCACAAGGCAAGTGACACTCATGGCTCTTGGAGAGGAGAGCAGTTATGAATCTTCAAGCTCATCAAACGCGGCTTCATCATCTTCGGATGATGAAGAGGTAACCTCTCCCGAGCTTGAAAAATGTTATAGAGCAATTGCATGTTTAACTAGTATGCTTAAGAAGTCCAAAAATAAAGTTAAAGCATTGCAATCGGAAATTGATCAATTGAAGACATCTAGAGATGATAACATTGATGATTTGCATGTTGAATTGCTAGAAGATGAAATTAAATCTTTGAAACATGAAATTGAAAATTTGAAGTCCTCTAAGGTTGAGGAAGTCAATGATTCGCATGATGAATTGCTAGAGGAAAACCAATCATTGAAGAGTGAGGTTGAGAAGCTCAAGAATATTCTTGGGAAGTTCTCAACTAGCTCTAAGACCCTGGATATGATTCTAAATGCCCAAAGGGCAGTTTACAATAGGCCCGGTATTGGTTACCGCCCTAAGGAACCCTCATTTGTGTCTCTCATGTCTAGGACTGATATGAGACAATCTAGGACACCCAAGACTCAAAAGAAAGTTGTCAAGGCATGGGTGCCTAAGTCATGTTTAGTTTATGCTTTAGGTCCCAAGGTTTGGGTACCTAAAACTTCTATTTTTCGAATTGTGTAGGTTATGATTGAGGGGGAGCATCTATCAACTTGGTTCGTTGATAGTGGATGCTCCAAACACATGACCGGGGATAGATCATTGTGTTGGGACCGGGTGCATGTCGACAAGGATACGAGTTCGTAAAATTTAAAATTTTTACGTGCAGCGGAAGAGTTTGCATAAAATAATTTCCTAAATTATTTTAACTTCGTATCTAGCATGCAATCTTATGGTGTGTTGACATAATCATAAAATAAAACTTTGCGGAAAAGTAAACTAATTTACTAAGTACCTCTCGTAACTCGAAGTAAGGGACGAGATCCAACCGTAGCGTCCCTTGGAAGCTCCGCCTCTATTCGCGTCCACGCCGAGTTCTCTTCGGGATGACTTCACAAAGTCACGAGTTTTGTGCCGACGAGAACTACTAGATTCTTGGAAGGTACAACTAGAAGAATAAGAGAAATAATGGAAAAACTAACCAACGAAGTAACGGAATCGAATTCCGGGAAGAGAGGAATCGCTATCCGCTTCTTCTTCTTCGTGTTCGGGTTCTCCTTCTTCTTTAATGCTCACGGCACCACCTCCTTGGTTGTGGTTGGGCGCCGGCCCTAGAAGAGCTAGGGTGCGCCGGCCCTAAGGGAGGAAGAAGAGAAGGAGGAGAGGAGAGATTAAGAGAGAGAGAGAGAGAATTCTTAATCTCTTAATTGATTGGAATAAGGGCTAGCTAGCCTTTGGTTCCTTTATATAGTAGCAACTCCTTTGCTAAGTCTCCCTCTAAACCGAATTAACGGAATTAACGGAATTGGTTATAAGAAATTTATCTTATAAATTTTCTTATTAATTATTCCGTTTAAACCAAGTTTTATTATAAACTAATTTATAATAAAACTAATTCTTCTTCTCTTTAAATTATGGAATAAATTTTTATAAGAAATTTATAAACTTTCTTATTATGGAAAAATCAATTCATAATTGATTTTATAAAATTAAAATAAACCAATTCGTGGATTATTTTAATCTTCCATAAAAGAATAAATTTCTATAAATTTTATTTATATAAATTTCTTTATACAAATTTATTTATCCATAATTTATAAAATAAATCATACTAGATTTATTTTATTAATTAAACCAATTAAATTGGTTTTTCTCCTCTTATTTGGCCGGCCACCAAAGAGGGTTTAACACCCTCTTTGGCCGGCCAAAACCAACCCAATAAACCGCGAATTAAACTCATTTAATTCGCCCAAAAAGCCTTCAAAAGACTTAGCCTTTTTTGGCTTCCATTGCGCCTCTGACTAACTCAGATTCGACTCGTTTCTCTTGATCGGAAAATCTAATTTTCAACTCGTTTTAAATCCCTCGGATTACTCGTATTGCGTGTGACTAAATAGGCTTTCGATTTATATTGGCCGTCTATAATTAACCCATTAATTATAGAACGATCATGAGTGGCACCTAGTAGTACATCATGATCCCCAATTAATCGAAAGATCAACGGTTTGACCTCAGAAGAAATTGTTCTGAAACCCTTCAGCAGCTCTAATGAATCGTGCCTCATTCCCTTCACCACCTTATACCCACTTGGTTCAGGACACGGTCTATGGTGTCAGTCCCCACTAGGCTGACTACGTCACACCTAGCCCAAGCAGTGTCTTCCTCGTCCTTTGGATTTCTAATTACTCTCATGTATTTAAGAGACTTGCACTCTTGACATGATATGCTCTGGCCAGAGGCTTTGAGTAACAATCCGACGATAGGCCTGGGTATACATCTCCTCGCAAGGAGTGGTGAATCCTTTGTAGGTTGTTCAAACATCTTCAGGCACTTCGGCTTATACCCGATCATCCTGGGTCCACACCTCCTCGGAGATGCTTGCTTAAGATGTCAAAGTATAAGTCTCCATGACCTAGATGACTTGAACACCGCAAGTCAAAGGAACATCGCACTTAAGCCGCAGTAAGATCTTCATTGACATATCTACATGTAGATTCCCATATGAAGTCTTACAGCTAGTCACTCCAATGAACTAGTTCCCTTAACTAGCATCCATGTTTATCTCCGGACATCCCAATGTCACCAGCTAGTGAGAATCAGCTGATTAGAGAATAACCCATGCTAGTCTCAACAAAATTGATAGTGTCCGTTTTTATCAATTCATCGACTAGGGATAATTTCAATACTTCACAATTGCACATTAGAGATAATCACTAGTTGTGATCCCATCACAAATTCTCTTATGCTGTGAGTTGTATTGCGGACATTCAGTAGATGAGTTTAAGATCCCAATCAAATACACAAAACATGTATACTCAAATAGTGAATTATCATTTATTAAAATAAATGTTTACATCATAAGGCGATTGCCTTAGGACACTTCTCTCATATCACTAACACATTGTTTACCACACTTCATAAGAAAAGTAGAGGTAATGTATCATTTGGTAACAATGGTAGTCTTAAGGTCATAGGGATAGGAGACATTCAAATATCCGAATGTCTTAGAATTTCAAATGTCCTTCTAGTCGAGGGGATGAAATTTAATCTCCTAAGTGTGAGTCAATTGTGTGACACGGGTTACATAATTGACTTCCAACCAAGTCAATGTCTAGTTAGACACAATGACACCTTGGACACAGTACTAGTAGGAGCAAGAGCAGACAATATTTATCAAGTTTCATTTAAAAGTGCTACTAATGTTTCTGCTAAGTGTTTCATGTCAAAAGAAGAAGAGTCCACCCTTTGGCACCGGAGATTAGCTCATGTGAACATGAAGAACATCCGGAAGTTGGCCGACAAGGGACTAGTCCGTGGCTTACCGAGCATCAAGTATGAAAAAGACAAACTTTGTGATGCATGTCAAATGGGTAAGCAAACAAAATCTGCACATAAAGGTAAAAGCGCTGTAAGTACTTCCAATGCACTAGATTTACTTCACATGGATCTATTTGATTGTAGTACCATCATATCATTGAATGGAAGTAGATATTGCTTTGTTATCATTGATGATTTTACTAGATACACATGGACTTACTTTTTAAAATATAAGGACCAAACCTTAGATATTTTCATTTCTTTTTGTAGTAGAGTTGAAAATGAAAAATCATTAACCATTAAGACAATTAGAAGTGATCATGGAGGTGAATTTCAAAACCAAAGGTTTTTAGAATTTTGTCAAGATAGAGGTTATAGACATGAGTTCTCTACTCCTAGGACACCACAACAAAATGGTGTTGTAGAGAGGAAGAACCGTGTACTCCAAGAGGCTACACGAAGCATGCTTAATGAGTACTCACTCCCGAGTTACTTATGGGCTGAAGTTGTAAACACAGCTTGCTATGTGCAAAATCGAGTCCTCATCCATAGGTTTTTAGGAAAGACTCCCCATGAACTTTGGTTTGGAAAACCACCTACGGTTAAACACCTTAGGGTGTTTGGTTGTAAGGTGTTCATCCTAAACACCAAGGATCACCTTGGAAAGTTCACGGCAAAGGCTGATGAAGGGATACTAGTCGGGTATTCCCTCGTTAGCAAAGCCTATCGAGTCTACAACAAGAAAACTAGGTTAGTTGAAGAGTCTTCTGATGTGGTTTTTGAAGAAATTCCAAAAGCAATTGACCAATCAGAAAATGTAGAAGGAGTTCAACTCGAACTTAGGAGACTAAGTTTGAATGAAACTTCAAGTGGTGTTGATGGTGATGAGTCTGATGACGGTGAACCTAGACAACCCATTGATCAGCCGGATCCTGAGGCTGAACTTGTGTCTGGTGAACCCATTCAAGAAGCACCACCAACTCCTAGGCAAACTAGATTAGCCTCTTGTCATCCCCAAGACCAAATTATGAAGGGTTTTGAATGCAATTTGAAAATCATCCCCAAGATCATTCTTCCGGAATGAGGCTAATGAAGTTGCCCTAATTTTCGAAATTGAACCTAGGAAAATTGATGAAGCATTAAATGATCCCGATTGGATCATTGCAATGTAAGATGAACTAGGTCAATTCGAGAGGAGTGAAGTTTGGGACTTAGTCCCTAGACCCAAGAAGACCACCATCATTGGAACCAAATGGGTCTTCAAAAACAAATTGAACCACAAGGGAGAAATCATTAGAAACAAGGCACGCTTGGTAGCTAAGGGCTACAGTCAAGTTGAAGGCCTTGATTATGATGAGACTTATGCTCCCGTGGCACGATTAGAGTCCATCCGATTGATGCTCGCATTTGCAGTACATCGTGGTTTCAAATTATATCAAATGGACGTCAAATCGGCCTTTCTAAATGGTTTAATTCAAGAAGAGGTCTACGTCGAACAACCACCGGGGTTTGAGAGTACCGAATTCCCAAACCACGTGTTCAAGCTCAAGAAGGCACTTTATGGCCTTAAACAGGCACCCCGAGCTTGGTATGAGCGGTTGTCGACATTCCTAATTGAGAAAGGCTTCATTAGAGGCCAAATAGACCCTACACTATTTCTACGAATAGATGGTGACAATATATTTGTAGCTCAAGTATATGTCGATGACATAATTTGTGGCTCAAATAATAAGGGCTATTTGAATGAATTTATTGGACACATGGAAAATGAATTTGAGATGAGTCTAGTGGGAGAGTTGACTTTCTTCCTTGGACTTGAAATCAAGCAAACTCGCGATGGTATCCATGTGCACCAATCAAAGTATACACAAGAAATGCTTCGAAAATTCAACATGAGTGATTCAAAAGAGGTAACCACTCCCATGGCCACAAACACAAGATTAGACAATGACGAGAGTGGTAAACCCGTTGATTTGACTCAATATCGAAGCATGATAGGTAGTTTGCTATACCTCACAGCTAGTCGACCGGATATCCTATTTGCTGTGGGTATGTGCGCTAGGTATCAAGTTTGTGCCAAAGAATCTCATTTAATTGCTGTTAAGCGAATTTTGAGATATCTCAAAGGCACAATTGGAGTCGGTCTATGGTACCCCCGTACCGAATCATTTGATCTAATTGGCTACACGGATTCCGACTACGCTGGATGTAAGTTGGACCGGAAAAGCACAAGTGGGGGTTGCCAATTCTTAGGTTCATCCTTAGTAAGTTGGTCAAGTCGGAAGCAACATTGTGTTGCTCTCTCCACGACCGAGGCAGAATATATCGCCATGGGAGAGAGTGTATCACAATTGCTGTGGATGATACACACTTTAGAGGACTATGGATTGAGTTACAAGGGTGTGCAAGTGTTATGTGATAACATTAGCACAATTAAGTTAACCAAAAATCCAGTCCATCATTCTAGGACCAAACATATTGAGGTGCGTCACCACTTCATTAGAGATCATGTAGCTAGGGGAGATATTGTACTCTCACATGTAGAGTCCAAGTCAAACCTAGCTGACATCTTCACTAAATCACTCCCCGAAAATGAGTTTAGTTTCCTAAGACGGGAATTGGGAATGTGTCGCGCTTCATGATTTTCAAATTGCATTCAAAACCCTTCATAATTATTTCGAAATTGTTGGGAATCAATTGGGTAACTTTGGGGACATCTCACACAAACTATAAGGTTTACCAAAATATTTTTGTTTGCTAGACATGGGGTGAGATGTTAGGATCAACTCGATTTCTCAAAATGTCAATGCATCCCTTGAGAAATTAAGTTGACGAGATAATAATCACGGTGGTGACCAAGTATGGGGATAACCGATGCATAACATATGTGTATTTGGCTCCATGATCATACTTGGATATTCCAATCAAGGCAACATAATTGGAAACCTGAATTTGATACAAAGTTAGTTGAAATTGCTTGATTGATTGTTGATTGAGTTTGACTCCATTTGGATGGGTCAAAGTGATTGTTGAACCTATAAGGACCTTTGATCCTCTTTCAGGGATCAATTTTAGTCATGAGATCATGTCCAAGTTCGACAAACTTCACCAGATTTCCTTGGAAAGTTTCAGAAATTCTGAAACTGAACATTTCAGTTCGTATCAGGCATAGGGCTGATCGGTCCCCGGATCGATCAGGCATAGGGCTGATCGGTCCCCGGACCGATCTGGCCCCTTCCTATGGTGATCGGTCCACAGACCGATCAGCTAGGCAAGCAATGACCTTCCAGAGTTTTTGACCAAGTGTACTGGGCTAGCCTGGATCGGTCCCCGGACCGATTTGGCACCCTGCTGAGACTGGTCCACGGACCGATCAGGGGGTTCACAGTAAGCCACCCGAGCCTACTGATCTCTCCCTGATCGATCAGCCGAACGATCAGGAGTGCGCCTGATCGGTCATCCGACCGATCAGGCCCAGGCCAGTCCGATCAGGCTGTAGCCTGATCGGTCTGGGCACGATCAAATCGAACGGTGATCCGTTCAGGTGCATTAAAATCTAGTTGGTGGACCGATCCACCAACCGATTAACTCCTCCCAAAACACTTCACTTTCGAACCCTAGCGCCGAAATCTCTCACCCGCGCAACCTTTCCTTCGTACGTGAGCTCTCCAGGACTTACGAGCGAGAGTGTTCGTGCGTCTTCCTCATTCTCGTACGTGCCAGTTCTTCCGAAAGGTTCTGCGGGCATCTCCCTGTTCTCTGCCTGCGCTTTTGTCTTGCGCCAAGGTTTCTCCTGCATAGGCTTTTTCCCGTCCAACCTTCAAAAACCTCCTCAATGGCACCTAGGTAAGTTTTTAGCTTTGTTTTTCTGTTCAAACAGTTCATAAACTATGTCTTGTGAAACTAACCATGTTTTTGGTTCTTGTTCTTGCTGTTGTACCATGACCCTATTGCACTTGCCGTGAACCTTCTTTCCATACTTGATCATATGACCAAATCTATCGTTCATCTCATTTTTTATCTCTGATTGGGTGTTATCTTATATGATCAATTCTTGAATCCAATCTATAGAAAGTCTTCTAAGGGTAAGGAACCTATGGAGGATAGTTCTAAGGCAAAGGCCCTTCGTCTTTTACACCTCCTCCAAGACCTCCATCTCCCCCGCATACTAGATTTCAGAACATTCTCTATGCCCTAGACTTTCATTGGCACAACTTCAAACTAATGTCATGTCGGTCAGTGGACCAAACTTTTGTTTATGAACATTGTCCTACAGTGAGAAGAATCATTGAGTACTATGAGCTTCAAAACATCCTTTTCTTGGAAAGGCCAATCAATGTTGATTTGGTCTCTGAATTCTACAATAATCTGGCCAATGGGGAGGGCATGGGGTGGCGGACCCGTGTTGCCGGTGTCGATCTTGACTTTACCTTATCAGCCTTCGCTGTGTTTCTAGGTTGTCGTCGCTCCAATAATGACTTTTCACTCTATCCCTATCTTCCTGACCCTCTTCCTGTCCCCTTTACTGGAGTCACTCCTGACTCCATCTATGAGCATTTTCTAGGCCACCCCAGGCCACGGGGTTCTGGTGCGCACACCCGTACGTTTCCCACGTTTCCTGCTCTCCATCTATCTCCCATTGATTATGTTCTGTTTAAGATTATCAAAAATTATCTTCTTCCAACTACTTCAAAGCATCTTGATGAGATCCATCCATTCCACTGCCTGATGCTTTACGGGATGCATCTGCAGTTAGATTTTGACATAGCACCGTCCATTTATTTCTCCATCATTGTTCATGGTCTGAGGTATGGCCAGACGCTCTATATGTCATTCGGCCATATCATCACTGCCTGGCTGCAGTCCGTTGGGATCGATGTTTCACAGGGTCGTACTGTACCTATGGTGCGACAGGACTGTCGACTTGATCGTCGCATGCTGGCCCAGTCTGGTGTTGTTGTCGGATCACGAGGGTTGCGTTGGAAGAATCAGAGACACATGGGGGAGTTTCCAGGAGCAGCCCATTCCCAGGAGCAGCCCGCTGATATAGATGATTATGATGAGTGGGCTCCTGACCTCAGTGTTAGTGATATGAGAGAGGTGTCCTAAGGCAATCGCCTTATGGTTGTAAACATTCATTTTAATAAATGATAATTCACTATTTGAGTATACATGTTTATGTATTTGATTGAGATCTTAAACTCATCTACTGAATGTCCGCAATACAATTCACAGCATAAGAGAATTTGTGATGGGATCACAACTAGTGATTATCTCTACATGTGCAATTGTGAAGTATTGAAAATATCCCTAGTCGATGAATTGATAAAAACGGACACTATCAATTCTGTTGAGACTAGCATGGGTTATTCTCTAATCAGCTGATTTTCACTGGCTGGTGACATTGGGATGTCCGGAGATAAACATGGATGCTAGTTAAGGGAACTAGTTCATTGGAGTGACTAGCTGTAAAACTTCATATGGTAATCTACATATAGATATGTCAATGAAGTTCTTACCGCAGCTTAAGTGCGATGTTCCTTTGACTTGCGGTGTTCAAGTCATCTTGGTCATGAAGACTTATACTTTAACATCTTAAGCAAGCATCTCCAAGGAGGTGTGGACCTAGGATGGTTGGGTATAAGCCGAAGTGCCCGAAGATGTTTGAACAGCCTACAAAGGATTCACCACTCCTTGCGAGGAGATGTATACCCAGGCCTATCGTCGGATTGTTACTCAAAGCCTCTGGCCAGAGCATATCATGTTTAGAGTATGAGTCTCTTAAATACATGAGAGTAATTAGAAATCCAAAGGACGAGAAAGACACTACTTGGGCTAGGTGTGACGTAGTCAGCCTAGTGGGGACTGACACACACAGACCATGTCCTGAACCAAGTGGGTATAAGATGGTGAAGGGAATGAGGCACGATTCATTAGAGCTGCTGAAGGGTTTCAGAATCACTTCTGAGGTCAACCGTTGATCTTTCGATTAATTGGGGGTCATGATGTACTACTAGGTGCCACTCATGATCGTTCTATAATTGGTTGATTATAGACGGCCAACATAAATCGAAAGCCTATTTAGTCACACGCACTACGAGTAATCTGAGGGATTTAAAATGAGTTAAAAATTGGATTTTCCGATCAAGAGAAATAAGACGAATCTGAGTTAATCAGAGGCGCAAAGGAATCTTAAAATGGCTAAGTCTTTTGAAGGCTTATTGGGCGAATTAAATGAGTTTAATTCGCGATGGTTCAGCTCGGTTTGGCCGGCCAAAAGAATGGGGAGAAACCAATTTATTTGGTTTAATTAATAAAATAAATCTAGCGCGATTTGTTTTATAAATTATGGATAAATAAATTTTGTATAAAGAAATTTATATAAATAAATTTATAGAAATTTATTCCTTTTATGGAAATTAAAATGATCCATGGAATGATTTATTTTAATTTTATAAAATCAATTATGAATTGATTTTTTTCATAATAAGAAAATTTATAAATTTCTTGTAAAATTTATTCCATAATTAAAGGAGAGATGTATTTATTTTATTATAAAGTTAGTTATAATAAAACTAAGCATAACGGAATAATTCATAAGTAAATTTATAAGATAAATTTCTTATGAAAAATTATTCCGTTAATTCCGTTA
This sequence comes from Boesenbergia rotunda, assembly GCA_024364735.1. Taxonomy (NCBI): domain Eukaryota; kingdom Viridiplantae; phylum Streptophyta; class Magnoliopsida; order Zingiberales; family Zingiberaceae; genus Boesenbergia; species Boesenbergia rotunda. The sequence goes on from JAGFNQ010000218.1 coordinate 364,216, forward strand.
AAGGGGAGATTTAGCAAGGGAGATGCTACTATATAAAGGAACCAAAGGCAAGCCTTGAATTCCTAAGATAGAGTAATCAAGAGATTAATTCTCTCCCTCTCTCTCTCTTATTCTCTTCCTCCCCTTCTCCTTCCCACCTAGGGCCGGCGCCCCTTAGCTTACCCTAGGGCCGGCGCCTCCTCCTCCTAGGGCCGGCGCACCCTCTTCTCCAAGAATTGGCGTGAGCAACCTCCATCAAGAAGGAGCCAAAGAAGAAGAAGAAGAAGCGGAACGCAACTCCTTCCTTCCCGGAATTTAGATTTCGTTTCTTGGTGGTTAGTTTCCTTTCTTCTCTCTTGATCTTCTAGTTGTGCCTTTAGAGAATCTAGTAGTTCTCGTCGGCACAAAACTCGTGACTTTGCGAAGTCATCCCGAAGAGAACTCGGCGTGGACGCGAATAGAGGCGGAGCTTCCAAGGGACGCTACGGTTGGATCTCGTCCCTTTCTTCGAGTTATGCGAGGTACAAAGTAAATTAGTTTACTTTTCCGCAAAGTTTTAATTTATGATCATGTCCACACATCATAAGGTTGCATGCTAGATACGTGGTTAAAATAATTTGAGAAATTATTTTATGCTAATTCTTCCGCTGCACGTAAAAATTTAAAATTTTACGAACTCGTATCCTTGTCAACATGCACCCGGTCCCAACAGTGGTATCAGAGCGAGGTTAGTGTTCGACATAATCATATAATTGTTTTGTGGAAAACTTTGTCATGATCTCAATTTTGGAAAAATTTTCAATTATGGAAACTTTCCAATTATAATAAAATTTTGATTTAGGAATTTCAAAGTTTGGAAATCCTCATGAAATTTCGCAAACGTTTGAAATATCCTAGTTTCTGAAATTTTATGATAATTGTGAAAACTTCCCATCTTTGGAAACTTTCCAATTTTAGAAATTTTCTATTTTAGAAATTTTTTAATTTTGGAAATATGTAAGTTTTCTTTGTACCAGAAACTTACAATTATTCTGAAAACCTATTATGAAATCTCGCAATTTTGCACACTTTCTTTCAAGAAAGTCTAGACAAATTTATAGAAAATTAATTGACAATTAAATTTGAATTGGGTTTTAAATTGTCAACAAAATTCTTTATTTTGGATTGAGCCTCGGGGAGCCGTCCAATTTAAAGTTAGTTGTTGTAATTTAATTTCCTAATTTTAAATAAAATTGTCATGTTTAATTTGGTTACGCTTCCGAAGCGGACCAAATTGAATTTACGACAAATTTCTTTTCTTTGGGTATCTGAGCCTCGGGGAGCCACCCTTAGAAAACAATTTGTTGTAATTAATTAAATCCATGAATAAAATATGATTTAAGAGGTGATGCTCTTACATATTGTTGTCTCCAAAATTAATTAGGAAAATGGTTTCCTATAGAATTTTCTTAAAAGAGATTTTTATGAAAATAATATGTGGTTGAATTAAGGGAATCTGTCTCTTAATTTAATAAGATTTGATTTAGAGAAATCAAAGTCTTAAACATATTATTTCCGAAATTGATTATGACAATTTAGGAAATTGTTTCCCAAAACAATTCCTTCAATAAAGTATGAAATTAGAATTAGGAAATCCGGTTCCTAATTCAATTAATGAGACTTGATAAATTAAGTCACATACATATTTTATTAAGGAAATCGTTAGTCATGACATAATTATATGTCATGAATGTTCTTGGAAAGAAAGGATGAGACCCAAAAACCCCTTACAAAATATTAAGGCCAACACCTTCCATTAATATTGTTGGATCGATAGAGTCGATAGAGGGGGGGGTGAATATCGACAAACTTTCGGATTTGTATAAGAGTAGGTACGCAGCGGAAATTAAAGAAAAGACACAGAGACGCAATCGATTTACTTGGTTCGGAGCCTGTGTCGACTCCTACTCCAAGGCCCACGGTCGTTGACCGTTTACTTTGGGCAATTCTATATTTGGCGCAAATAAGTTACACAATTTGATTTACAAAATTCAATGCAATAAAATATTAAATAAAAAATACGCTCTTCTTTTTACCGACGTCCGGAGTAGGTCGACTCTTTCGGGGCAGCAGGATGTCGTCAGCTCGAGGTGAAGCGTTTCCGGAGCAAGGCGTGAGCACAGAAGAGTATGGAAGCTTTGGTATTGAAGTTGATGTGAAGCTTGGGGTCGAGGGGTGCTATTTATAGCACCTAGGGTGCCCTGGACGTCGGGGGCGCCCTGCCACGCGTCAGGCGATCCGCAGATTGCTCGGTCAACTTCTATCCCGCTCGAACAGGGATTAAGTTTGACCACGGGGGCACCTTGGTCGTAAAGGGCGCCTTGGCTGACTTCTTCCGGGCAGAAATCTCGGCTGTGGATAAGGCTGGAGCTTCGCAGTCTTGGGCTGGAGGCGCCTTGGCTGCTGAGGGTGCCTTCACTTACGAGGGCGCCTTCGCTGCTGAGGGCGCCTTGCCCAGTAAGCAGCTGAAGTCCTTTTTGCGTCGCTTGGTTTTGGTTCACCTTGAGGGCGCCCTGGACACGCAGGGCGCCTTACTCAGCTGCTGCCTCACTCCTTTGAGGCTCTCTGAGTTGCAGACACACGTTCCTTCGGTCCTGCATCCAGGGTTAGTCCAAAACACAATAACACAATTAATTATTTATTTTATACAACCTTAGCTGTCTTGGTTCTGACTTTGGTCTCCAAAATGGAGTCCTAGGTCGAACCGACGCCTACTGTTCCCTCGACGGGGAACGCGTCCTCACCTACTCCTCTCGGGAGAATTTACCTGATGCCAACCGCTCCCTTGGTTGGATTTTTGCCTGACGGTCCTTTGTCAGGGCTTGGATGCCGAGCTGTCCTTCGCCCGGTGCCTAGCAGTCCTTCGCTAGGTCTTTTGACTCTGGCATTCCTTCGCCAGTGCCTAGCAGTCCTTTGCTAGGGCTTTTTGCCCTGGCATTCCTTCGCCAGTGCCTAGCAGTCCTTTGCTAGGGCTTTTTGCCCTGGCATTCCTTCGCCAGTGCCTAGCAGTCCTTCGCTAGGGCTTTCACTGCACACTAGATTAACTTGTTAGAAAACAAGAAAGACTTAACTTTTGACCTATGTTGCCATTATCAAAACACAGGTTTGACTTGGGTGCATTCTGCACCAACAAATATGGTTAGAATCGGAGTTTTGTTTCTCGTTTGGGTTGATGGACACATCCATGCCCGGCTTGAACCTCAATATGTTCAAACCATGGAATTAGTTTATGAATAATATAGTTGGAGTCAGAGGTCAATCCTTAGTTTTGGTTGTTGGACACATCCAAGCCTGACTAAACGGTTGAATGAGCTCCAACCATATTAAAACTATTTCTTGATTAATGGGTCAGCCTTAAGCTTGGAACATCGATTTGTTGTGCCACAGCCAAGGTCGATGTAAAGAGAGGTGCAGTTGGGTGCTATGTATATTGTTGCATACTTGTTAACGAGTTAACAACCCAATGATTTATGCAAACATTCAATTAGTTGATAGCATAAAGTGATAGTTACATATATGTGATATGTAATCGGTATAATTAGCTACCTTCATAGCTAAGAAAAACTTGATGGCCATAGCCATGGTGGTTCTTATCTATGGTTGGATATCAACCTATTTGGAGATGTTCCTACGATCTCCCAAATTGAATGAAAAGGGTTATTCAATTTGAAAAATAAATAGGATTTTTTATTAATGTATGTTGATACATTCTTTAATCATTCTTCTCACATAATCTCAATTTGTATTTCTAGGATAATCACTCGATCATGTCTTCTCTAAATTTGCGTTCCATTTTGGACACCAATAAACTGACTGGGCCAAACTTCATGGACTGGCTTCGAAACCTGAGGATAGTCCTCAAGGCAGAGAAGTTTGCCTATGTTCTTGAAGATCAACTTCCCAACCATCCTCCGAAAGGTGCAACTCTAGACCAGCTAATGGCCTATCAGAAACATGTGACCGATTCTGAACTTGCGAGTTGCATCATGCTAGCCTCTATGGTACCTGAGTTGCAAAAGCAGCATGAGCATATGGATGCTTATACCATCATCTTCCATCTTCATGAATTGTTTGAAGAGCAGGCGAGATCCGAAAGGTTCGAAGTCTCCAGACTCCTCTTCACCACTAAGATGCAGGAAGGCACTTCTACCTCGCAGTTTGTGTTAAAGATGTTGGGATACATTGAGCGACTGAGCACACTCAGTTTTGCAATGGATCATGAACTAAGTATTGACCTAATTCTGAATTGTTTGCCCAAGAGTTATTCACAATTCGTGATGAACTATCGGATGAACAAACTGGAGACTACCATTCCTGAGTTGCTCAACCTGCTGAAGACTGTAGAGCCTTCTGTGAAGCAGGATCAAAAGACGGTACTGTTAGTTGGTTCCTCGAAGAAAGGTTCTAAGAGGAAGGCCAAAGAACAGAATAAGGGAAAGAAGAAAAAGGCCAAGAAGACTGAAAAGAAACCAAAAGGAGCTTGCCATCATTGTGGCAAGGAGGGTCACTGCGAAGAAACTACAAGGTTTGTCTTGAGTCCTTGAAGAATAAGGCATCCGATGCCCCATCCTCTTCAGGTATCTTCGTTATTGAATGTCACTCTATTTCCTCAAATACCTGGGTACTTGATACGGGGTGTAGCTCACATATATGTAATGACATACAGGGGCTAAGGAATATAAGAAGACTCGTCAAAGGAGAAGCAAATTTGCGAGTTGGAAATGGAGCAAAGATTGCTGCTGTTGCCATCGGAACATATTTGCTAAAGCTCCCCACTGGACGTGTCTTAGAATTGGATAATTGTTATTTCGTTCCTTCGTTAATAAAGAACATTGTATCTATTTCATGTTTGAATGAAAAGGGTTATCATTTAACTTTTAGTAACAATTGTTGTTACATAACTTTAAATGGCGTTCTTTATGGGAATGGAACTTTGTGCAATGGTATCTACACGTTAGATTTATCCAGTGACGTTTTCAATATCGAAGTTAGCAACAAACGTGCTCGAATAGATAATCGAATAGACTCCTACACTTGGCATTGCCGTCTTGGCCATGTCAGTAAGAAACGCATGACCGAATTACACCGATGTGGAATTCTGGAATCATTTGAACCCGGTTCATTTGATACATGCGAATCATGCTTAAAAGGCAAGATGACCAAATTACCCTTTTCTGGAAAAGGTAATCCAGTGGGAGAATTGCTTGGTCTAATACATACTGATGTATGTGGACCAATGTCAACTCTTGCACAAGGAGGCTATAGCTACTTCATCACCTTTATCGATGATCACTCACGATTCGGGTACGTGTTCTTGATGAAACACAAATCTGAAGCTTTTGAGAAATTCAAAGAGTTCAGAAATGAAGTAGAGAAATAGCTTGGCAAAAGTATTAAGATACTTCAATCCGATCGGGGTGGTGAATACTTAAGTCAAGAGTTTCAAGATTATCTTAGGGGCAATGGGATATTGTCCCAATGGACTCCGCCGTATACACCACAGCATAATGGTGTATCTGAGAGGTGCAACCGAACCTTGATGGACATGGTTAGGTCGATGATGAATCATGCAACTCTTCCAAAATCCTTTTGGGGCTATGCACTTAAGACAGCTATTTACTTGCTAAACAGAGTCCCGACTAAGGTAGTCTCTACTACTCCATATGAGATATGGAATAGTAAGAAACCTCACTTAACTCACCTTAAGATATGGGGTTGTCCTGCTTATGTGAAGCGGACTATATCAAACAAATTGGATTCTAAGTCTGATAAATGTCTATTTATTGGATACCCTAAGGAAACGAAGGGTTACCAAATCTATCATCCCTTGGAGCAAAAGGTGTTTGTTTCAAGGCATGCTGTATTTCTGGAAAAATAATTTCTTTTACAAGAAAACAGAGGGAGTGGCATTGAACTTGATGAAGTTCAAGAAACTCCAATAGACATTACAGAGACACCTAGTCTAGACCCACAACCAATAACTTATAATGATGAGCTATCAGTTGAACCTAAAACAACACCACCTCTTCGTAGGTCTGATAGGACACGCAATATTCCAGAGAGATACGGATTTCTCATAAGCAAATCGAATGACGTGTTACTCATAAGCGATGACGAACCTTTCAGTTATGAAGATGTTCTGAAAAGTTCAGAAAGGGACAAATGGCTTGAAGCCATGAAGTCGGAAATGGATTCCATGTACGAAAATCAAGTATGGGACTTGGTTAACCCACCTGAAGGGATTAAACCCATAGGGTGCAAGTGGGTTTTCAAGAAGAAAACCGACATGAAAGGTAATGTTGTTACCTTTAAGGCTAGATTAGTGGCAAAAGGATATCGTCAGAAACAAGAAATTGATTATGACGAAACCTATTCGCCAGTAGCTATGCTTAAATCCATTCGGATGCTCCTAGCCATAGCAGCTCATTATGATTATGAGATATGGAAAATGGATGTGAAAACAACTTTCCTTAATGGAAACCTGCTTGAGGATGTATACATGATACAACCTGAAGGTTTCACATCGGTTGATAAAACCAAAGTATGCAAGCTTCGACGATCCATTTATGGACTGAAGCAAGCATCCAGGAGCTGGAACATCCGTTTTAACGAGACAATAAAAGAGTTTGATTTCTCACAAAATCCAGACGAACCTTGTGTGTACAAGAAGATTAGTGGGAGTGCAATCGTATTCCTAGTGCTATATGTCGATGACATATTGCTTATAGGAAACGATATATCAGTCTTACAGACAGTTAAAATTTGGTTGTCCAAAACTTTCTCCATGAAAGACCTGGGAGAAGCAACCTATATCCTTGGGATTAGAATCTATAGAGATAGATCAAAACGGTTGCTTGGTCTTTCGCAGTCTACATATATAGACCGAGTACTAAAAGGGTTTAACATGTCGGAATCCAAGAAAGGTTACCTTCCCATCAGGCATGGGATCAACCTTTCAAAGTCTATGTGTCCGCGCACAGAAGACGAGAGGATTTGCATGAATAAGATTCCTTATGCGTCCGCGATAGGATCTATTATGTATGCTACGTTATGTACTAGGCCCGATGTATCGTATGCTCTGAGCGTCACGAGCAGATACCAGTCTGATCCAGGAATGGATCATTGGGCGGCTGTCAAGACAATCCTTAAGTACTTAAGAAGAACTAAGGATGTGTTCCTAATATATAGAGAAGGAGATATGGTAATACGTGGGTATACAGATGCCAGTTTCCAGACAGATAAGGATGACTCCAAATCTCAGTCTGGATATGTATTTGCTTTGAATGGAGGCGCAATAAGTTGGAAGAGTTCCAAACAAGACACCGTAGCAGATTCTACCACGGAAGCAGTCTGGATCAAGAAGTTTGTCTCAAAACTTGGTGAGGTTCCAACCATTGAAGAAGCAATACCGGTTTATTGCGACAACAATGGAGCTATTGCACAAGCAAAGGAACCAAGGTCTCATCAGCGATCCAAACACGTGTTTCGCCGCTATCATCTGATCAGAGAGATTATAAGTAGGAATGATATACAAATTGAGAAAATTCCCACTGAAAGGAATTTAGCGGATCCTTTAACTAAGGCCTTGCCTCAGAGCAAGTTTGAGGGTCATGTTAGAGCCTGTGGTATTGGATACCGTAGCGATTGGCATTAGGCCAAGTGGGAGTTTGTTAGTGATATGAGAGAAGTGTCCTAAGGCAATCGCCTTATGGTTGTAAACATTTATTTTAATAAATGATAATTCACTATTTGAGTATACATGTTTATGTATTTGATTGAGATCTTAAACTCATCTACTGAATGTCCGCAATACAATTCACAGCATAAGAGAATTTGTGATGGGATCACAACTAGTGATTATCTCTACATGTGCAATTGTGAAGTATTGAAAATATCCCTAGTCGATGAATTGATAAAAACGGACACTATCAATTCTGTTGAGACTAGCATGGGTTATTCTCTAATCAGCTGATTTTCACTGGTTGGTGACATTGGGATGTCCGGAGATAAACATGGATGCTAGTTAAGGGAACTAGTTCATTGGAGTGACTAGCTGTAAAACTTCATATGGTAATCTACATATAGATATGTCAATGAAGTTCTTACCGCAGCTTAAGTGCGATGTTCCTTTGACTTGCGGTGTTCAAGTCATCTTGGTCATGGAGACTTATACTTTAACATCTTAAGCAAGCATCTCCAAGGAGGTGTGGACCTAGGATGGTTGGGTATAAGCCGAAGTGCCCGAAGATGTTTGAACAGCCTACAAAGGATTCACCACTCCTTGCGAGGAGATGTATACCCAGGCCTATCGTCGGATTGTTACTCAAAGCCTCTGGCCAGAGCATATCATGTTTAGAGTATGAGTCTCTTAAATACATGAGAGTAATTAGAAATCCAAAGGACGAGAAAGACACTACTTGGGCTAGGTGTGACGTAGTCAGCCTAGTGGGGACTGACACACACAGACCATGTCCTGAACCAAGTGGGTATAAGATGGTGAAGGGAATGAGGCACAATTCATTAGAGCTGCTGAAGGGTTTCAGAATCACTTCTGAGGTCAACCGTTGATCTTTCGATTAATTGGGGGTCATGATGTACTACTAGGTGCCACTCATGATCGTTCTATAATTGGTTGATTATAGACGGCCAACATAAATCGAAAGCCTATTTAGTCACACGCACTACGAGTAATCCGAGGGATTTAAAACGAGTTGAAAATTAGATTTTCCGATCAAGAGAAATAAGACGAATTTGAGTTAATCAGAGGCGCAAAGGAAGCTTAAAATGGCTAAGTCTTTTGAAGGCTTATTGGGCGAATTAAATGAGTTTAATTCGCGATGGTTCGGCTCGGTTTGGCCGGCCAAAAGAATGGGGAGAAACCAATTTATTTGGTTTAATTAATAAAATAAATCTAGCGCGATTTGTTTTATAAATTATGGATAAATAAATTTTGTATAAAGAAATTTATATAAATAAATTTATAGAAATTTATTCCTTTTATGGAAATTAAAATGATCCATGGAATGGTTTATTTTAATTTTATAAAATCAATTATGAATTGATTTTTTCATAATAAGAAAATTTATAAATTTCTTGTAAAATTTATTCCATAATTAAAGGAGAGATGTATTTGTTTTATTATAAAGTTAGTTAAAATAAAACTAAGCATAACGGAATAATTCATAAGTAAATTTATAAGATAAATTTCTTATGAAAAATTATTCCGTTAATTCCGTTAAAGGGGAGACTTAGCAAGGGAGATGCTACTATATAAAGGAACCAAAGGCAAGCCTTGAATTCCTAAGATAGAGTAATCAAGAGATTAATTCTCTCCCTCTCTCTCTCTTATTCTCTTCCTCCCCTTCTCCTTCCCACCTAGGGCCGGCGCCCCTTAGCTTACCCTAGGGCCGGCGCCTCCTCCTCCTAGGTCCGGCACACCCTCTTCTCCAAGAATTGGCGTGAGCAACCTCCATCAAGAAGGAGCCAAAGAAGAAGAAGAAGAAGCGGAACGCAACTCCTTCCTTCCCAGAATTTAGATTTCGTTTCTTGGTGGTTAGTTTCCTTTCTTCTCTCTTGATCTTCTAGTTGTGCCTTTAGAGAATCTAGTAGTTCTCATCGGCACAAAACTCGTGACTTTGCGAAGTCATCCCGAAGAAAACTCGGCGTGGACGCGAATAGAGGCGGAGCTTCCAAGGGACGCTACGGTTGGATCTCGTCCCATTCTTCGAGTTACGCGAGGTACAAAGTAAATTAGTTTACTTTTCCGCAAAGTTTTAATTTATGATCATGTCCACACATCATAAGGTTGCATGCTAGATACGTGGTTAAAATAATTTGAGAAATTATTTTATGCTAATTCTTCCGCTGCACGTAAAAATTTAAAATTTTACGAACCCGTATCCTTGTCAACATGCACCCGGTCCCAACACTCCGATGGCAGATTGCGGAGTTAGAGCGGATGCTGCAGCACGAATTGCATATTTCCGAGCACTGGCGACAAGAGGTCCGCTCCGAGTTTCAGTCCTTTGATCGCCGTCTTGATGTCCTAGCATCTGATGTCTCTGAGATGAGCTCGTTCCAGGACAGATGGTATGAAGAGTGGTATCATCATACATTTCCTGATGGTGCGTCCCCCAGTGGCCCCTCACCCGGGGATATCATATATATTGATGATTCCGATGATGATGCCGCGGATGATTGATGTTTTCTTGACTTGTATGACTCTTGGGCTGTATGCCCTGTGACTTGACTATGGTGGCCGTGTGCCACATGTATTTTGCTACTTGTTTTTGTTGGATCGATAGAGTCGATTGAGGGGGGGGTGAATATCGACAAACTTTTCGAATTTATGGAGAGAGTAATTTGCACAGCGGAAATAAACAAAACACGCGAACACAGTCTTTTTACTTGGTTCGGAGCCTAGGTCGACTCCTACTCCAAGGCCCACGATCGTTGATCGTTTACTTTGGGCAATTCTATATGAACGCAAAATCAGTTTACAGAAAGAGATTTACAAGTATAGCACTATAAACTTTTAAACGAAATTTCTTCTGTTACCGACGTCCGGTTGTAGGTTGACTTTCCGGAGCAGCAGGACGTCGTCGCTCGAGTTGGGCAGTTTCTGGAACAAGGTGTGAGCACAGAAGAGTATGGAAGCTTTGGTATGAAGATGATATGAAGCTTGGGGTCGAGGGGTGCTATTTATAGCACCTAGGGCGCCCTGGACGTCGGGGGCGCCCTGCCACGTGTCAGCAGATCCGCTCTTCACTCGGTCAAGCATTATCCCACCGCAATAGGGATGAGGTTTGACCTCTGGAGTGCCCTGGTCGCAGAGGGCGCCTTGGCTGACTTCTTCCACGCAGAATTCTCGGCTGTTGATAAAGCTGGCTTCGCAGTCTTGGGCTTGGGGGCGCCCTGGTTGCTGAGGGCGCCTTCGCTTACGAGGGCGCCTTCGCTGCTGAGGGCGCCTTGCCCAGTAAGCAGCCGAAGCTCTTTTTACTTCGCTTGGTTCTGGTTCACCTTGAGGGCGCCCTGGACACTCAGGGCGCCTTACTCAGCTGCTGCCTCACTCCTTTGAGGCTCTCTAAGTTGCAGACACACGTTCCTTCGGTCCTGCATTCAGGGTTAGTCCAAAACACAATAACACAATTAATTATTTATTTTATACAACCTTAGCTGTCTTGGTTCTGACTTTGGTCTCCAAAATGGAGTCCTAGGTCGAACCGACGCCTACTGTTCCCTCGACGGAGAACGCGTCCTCACCTACTCCTCTCGGGAGAATTTACCTGATGCCAACCGCTCCCTTGGTTGGACTTTTGCCTGACGGTCCTTTGTCAGGGCTTGGATGCCGAGCTGTCCTTCGCCCGGTGCCTAGCAGTCCTTCGCTAGGTCTTTTGACTCTGGCATTCCTTCGCCAGTGCCTAGCAGTCCTTTGCTAGGGCTTTTTGCCCTGGCATTCCTTCGCCAGTGCCTAGCAGTCCTTCGCTAGGACTTTCACTGCACACTAGATTAACTTGTTAGAAAACAAGAAGGACTTAACTTTTGACCTATGTTGCCATTATCAAAACACAGGTTTGACTTGGGTGCATTCTGCATCAACAATCTCCCCCTTTTTGATTTATGGCAACCCTAGTTCAAAAAGTTAAGTTTAAGCAAGACATGAAAAAGTTTTAACTTTTGTTCCCTCCCCCTGGAAGGAATCTCCCCCTATGTTTTTCAAAAATTCGTGGGGTTTTAAAAACTTCACTTGTGCTTAAGTTTTAGGTACTTAGAAGTAACTTAAAAATACATAGTAGAGTTTTTAAAGCATAATTTGAGTTTAAAGTCTTAAGTTTTAAAGTACTCAAAATGTTAGCTTAAATACTCGGTAGGATATAACAAGCTTAAGTACTTAGTAGGTTTTGAAACACTTTAGTACTTAACAATTTTGAAAAACTTAAGCTTTAGAGTAAAAATAATTTTGACAAGCTTAAGTAAGAATTTTGAAGCTAGAGTACTTAGCAAAATTTTGAAAGCTTTAAGTAAAGAATTTTGAAGCTAGAGTACTTAGCAAAATTTTGAAAGCTTTAAGTAAAGAATTTTGAAGCTAGAGTACTTAGCAAAATTTTGAAAGTTTTAAGAACTTAAGTACTTCTTCAAAAAGTTTAAGCTTTTGAATAAAGGATAAGTATGTTTTTGAAACTTTTTGAATAAAGGAAAAAATTTAGATTTTAAGAACTTAAGTACTTCTTCAAAAAGTTTAAGCTTTTGAATAAAGGATAAGTATGTTTTTGAACCTTCTTGAATAAAGGAAAAATTTAGAAAAAAATAATTTTTCTCTTTTCTATCTCTATCTCCCCCTTTGCTATATATCAAAACAGATAAATATGTGTCAATAATAAAGAAAAATAATAATTTGCTGTACTGAACCAGTTAGATTTACACTAAATCAATCAGTTTTTTGTAGGGACCTGTCTAACCCAATTAGCTACTTACTACCTGTTATATACAGTAGTTTTTGCTAGGGTTAGTCAAGTTAAGTATTTCTGTTCAAGTTAGATTTTCTAAGCTTGACACTTAACTTGATTGCTGTATAAGTTGTATTTAGTGCCCCAATTACTGCAGATGCACTGACTTAAAGCATCTTGAATTAAGGCAAAGACCTAAGCATCTCAACCTTTTCTAGGTTATCAATCATAAGTACCCTAAGGTGCTTGTGAGATGCTGGCTTCTAAGTCTATAGGTGCATGCAGTTCTAGGGTTAGGGCCTAGCCTAAGTCCATTTTCGAAAAATCCCTAGTTTTGAAAGGGGGTAGTTTTAAAATAAAACTAAGTCGAAAGTGAAAAAAACTGATTTTAAAATTAAGTAAAGTAATTTTTCAAATTCTATTTTTAGAAACAATTTTTAAAAAAAAAGATAGAGCAAAAAAATTGAGTTTCTCTATTCTACAGAGCACAATCCTAACTAATTGACAAGAAACCAATATTCATAAACTAGTCATCATAAAATAAAAGCAGGTACTCTAGTTTCAACATAGTCAAGCACAAGTTAATCCTACTGAGTAGGGGTAGTCAAATAGGTACAATGCTAAGTGAATCTAAGATGAAGGACCGGGGTGATCAGATGGACCCGGCTGCCACGCATCGAATCGTGCCATCATCTCTAAGAATCGTGCATCAGCTACTTCTCTATCAGCTCGGCGAGCGTCCATCTGCTCTATGTGAGAGGCCTCGACCTCCTCTCGGAGACTCTGTATCTGTGTCTCCATACGGGTCACTCTCTCGTAGAGTGTCGGTGGAGGGGGCTCATCTATATGGGCTCGGGCTTCTGCTGCTACATCTGTGACGTCGTACTCGACTTCCTCGTCCGAATCGATCTGGGGAGCTGCTCTCCGACGTCTCCAGGACAGGACCCCGGTACCGGACACCTCTATACCTGCTAGGGCGAAGTTTCTATAGCCTATTTCATCGTAGTCAGTTAGATCGGCCATTTCTCCCTCGGTAATGTTCCTACCATGGTAATGTAATAGGGATGTGACTGTGGCAGTAGGGTGTGCGTACCCGCCCTTGCGTGGTCACACTGGATGCGTGTAGGATAGTGTGAAACATATGAAGCCCTATATCAATATCTAGCTGGTGAATTAGGGCGTACAGGAGAAAGGTATGGAATGGTCGCATAGTGGTGACGTCCCTAGTGGATAATGGCAGAATACATCGGACTAAGACCCGGTATAGGGCGTAGTCCTGAACCTCTAAGTCGACTGACTGGAATCGTCTGGCCACTGGTTGCCTAAAGAAGTATGAGTGTAATGTATCTAAGGTGATGTGAGAATAGGGAGCATCAAAGGGAGGCTCCCTAGGAGGATAACAACAGAAGATGGACTGCGAGGGTCGTAGTCCTAGAAATCGGTTCAGTAATATTGGTGTGATGGTTAAGGGAATACCTTGAACCATGGTGGAGAACATGAGATTATCCTGTCTAATGATATTATTGTAAAATTCTGCACATAAGGAAGTATTGATTGGGTGAGTGCAGAATACGAGATTGTCTAGTTGGTAGTGGTTTATAACGTTCATAGCTAGGGGACAGGATTGGGTGAAGAATAGCCTATTCAAGTAGCTCGTTTTGATAGGTTTATAGGTGGTACGAGCGAACTTGTTACACAATTCTAAATTGGGAAACCTAGGATCAAGACTAGGTTGAGTACCGGGTTCTGCCTGATTAGGTCGACGTCTTCTAAGAGAAGGAATGTATACTTAAAGAGAGTGTGCATTTAATGAAAAATTGAAAAGAAATTAACAAAAACAATAAATTATACCGGTTTGCTCGGGGAGGCATTGTTGAAGATGAGGGCTTGAGAGCTTGAGAGGGTTGCAAGATCTCTTGGAAGGTAGATAGTTGAGGAGAAGAAGTGTTTTGGGTGTGAAGAGAAGAAGGGGAAGGGAGCCCCTTTTTATAGGCAGTTTGGGCGCCCTTCCCCGGGAGGGTGCCTTGACTGGTGAGGGCGCCCTTACCAGTGAGGGCGCCTTCACCAGGCCTGCAGTTACCTTTCGGTAGCTTTCTGCCGTGAAAGGACTGTGGGAGGGCACCTTGACTGGAGAGGGCGCCTCCACCCAGAGCTGCAGCTGCCTTTTGGCAGCTTTTGACCAACAAAGGGGTATCCCAAGGCGCCCTGAAGCTCCAGGGCACCCTGGTCAGCGTGCAGTGGCAGAGGGACTTTTTGACCAGCCTTGGGGCGCCCACACGGATTTGGGCGCCCTAAGGACTAGCTTTGAACTCTAAGGGAGTGCATTTGACTAGACTTGACCTGATTTGACCGTGGTTTGACTTATGTTGACCGTGGTTTGACTATGTTGACCGTGGTTTGACTATGTTGAGCATGGTTTGAAATATAGAATTTTACTACAACACAGGTATTTAAAGGAGTCATAATTTAGTCTTAATTTTACTGTCTCACCCGAATCTAGGGTTTTCAATCACGTTAACCTTATAGGTTTCGTGAGACAGGTTTTGATAGTTTTGAAAATTTTGATTAATTTTGAAGGATAATTAAATTTTGAAAACTTAATTAATTAATTTTGAAATTTTTGAAAAGATGTTTAAATCTATACTTAGCTGAAATTTTGTGTTAGATTCGAATTTGACAAAAATTAATTTGAATTTGAATTTCAAAAATTGGCTTCCAGGTCTTGGCGAGGCACTAGGCCTTCTTTGGCCGAAGCCTTATGGGATCATCCACCCTTTCCTTGACAAAGCCTTTTAATGAAGTTTCATTTTCAAAATTATTTTTTGAAAAATTTCTGGTCAAACTAGTTTGAGTTTTGGATCGGTAGCTTCGGCTAGTTTCACCAGTCTAAAGAGACCAAGTGAACTTGATCTTATTAGAATTGGTTTCCCTAACGTACTATCATCTCACCTCTACCCAATACTATGTTGTCAAATTTCAGCTAAGTTTGTTTAGTCCTTAATCTAGCCTAAGTCTAAGCATGGTATATTGCAGAAAAATAAATAATCAATCAATCAAGCAATTTAAATCAAGAATAACATGTTTATCTAATAATAAAAATAGTTTTCAGTTTGGCTCCCCCTGGACTAAAGCCACGGTGATGGTTGGGCAAGATGTGAATCTTGTCCTTGGGGATCCAATACTGATTTGATCCAGTAGGTTGGTTCAGGCACAGTTTAGGTACCCATGCCTGAATTTTTCTTCTGGACTGATTCAGTACAGTCAAATATGATCTTTGTCGGGATTTGGTTCGGTAGCCAAGTCCGGATCGATTTAGAACTGATTTCTGTTTTCCAAGGATCATGTCAAGACCCTTGGAACCAGATGTAAATCGTTCTAAAGTTGTTCTAAAATCCTTAACCTGAGTTTTCAGGGAG
Source organism: Boesenbergia rotunda (assembly GCA_024364735.1). Classification (NCBI taxonomy): domain Eukaryota; kingdom Viridiplantae; phylum Streptophyta; class Magnoliopsida; order Zingiberales; family Zingiberaceae; genus Boesenbergia; species Boesenbergia rotunda. The sequence continues at coordinate 380,096 of JAGFNQ010000218.1, forward strand.
GAGTTCTCCTTTTCAAGTTTTTCAACTTGAGTAGGAGTTCCTTCCTGAACCTTCTCGGTTAAGGGTTTAGAGTCAGCTCCCTCTTTCAGGAGTTTTACTTCCTGTCGGAGAGTTTCAACCCGGAGTTTGGCTTTTGCCAAATCTCGAGAAAGAAAAGAAATCAATTCAGTTAACTGTAATCTATTAAAACCAGTTACCTTAATTTCTCCGTCTTCTGTGAAGGTCAGCTCGCCGTCCTCTTGTTCTGATTCTGATTCTGTCTCGACTTTATCTGAGGCGGTCAGAGCTAGGAGGTTGGACTGGGGTGCCTCTTCTTCTTCTTCTGAGGAAGACTCGTCCCAGGTTGCTTGCAGTACCTTCTTTCTTCTCGGCTTTTTAGTCTCCTTTAGGTTAGGGCACTCTGACTTGTAGTGGCCCTTTTTCTTGCACTCGTAGCAGGTCACATTGGGCTTGTTTGCTGGTTCAGTTGGTTCGTCCTTTCTTCGGCCGGTTTTTCGTTTGTTGGTTCGGTTCTTCAGCTCCTTGTAGTAGCTTCGAGCGAGCCGGACCAGCTTAGTTTGATCTCTATCTTCTTCTTCTGAATCTGAGTCTGAGTTAGATTCGGTTTCAGGTTCAGGCTTCTTCTTCGTTGTTCTTCCAGTCTTGCCTGCAAGAAAAGCAACACCTTTCTCAACCATATTGGTGTTAGTTTGTTCGTGCAGTTCTAGTTCAGAAAATAATTCGTCTAATTTTATTTTAGAAAGATCCCTAGAGACCTTGTATGCATCTACCATAGATGCTCACAACGTGTTTCTAGGGAAGGCGTTTAGAGCATACCTTATTAGGTCACGGTTTTCAACCTTGTGACCTATTGTGTGAAGACCGTTCATTACCTCTTGGATTCGTGCGTGGATCTGGGCTGCTGTTTCGTTGTCGGCCATCTTGATAGTGTAGAGTTTGTTTAGTAGCAGATCCCGCTTGCTGATCCGAGTATCTGAAGTCCCTTCGTGCAGCTCGATCAGTTTTGTCCATAGCTCCTTTGCACTATTGAAGGGGCCAACGCGGTTCAGCTCTTCCTTTGTCAGCCCGCATTGTAGGGTTTGTGTCGCTTTTGCGTCGGCTTCTATCTTGCGTTTAAGGGAGTTGTCCCATTCGGAGTAGCTTTGTGGTTGTCCTTCAGCGTTTCGGGGGATCTCCAGACCGGACTGGATGATGATCCACATATCCACCTGAGTTTTCAGGTGGACCTCCATACGACTTTTCCAGTAAGAAAAGTCTTCTCCACTGAAAAGTGGAGGTCTGGCTGTGCTGAATCCCTCTTGCATGGCCATTGGATCTATAACAAAAAAACTAACAGAAGAACAAATTTTCCAAGACTAGGTCTTGGATTAGTAGTGCTGGATTAGGAAATAAAATATCGAGGGGTGTTGCACCAACCTCGATTAACAAAAAAAATTGAACGAAAAAAAATATTTAAAAAAAATTCGAAAATCCGAAAAGAAATTTTCAAACTGGTGGTTGCACCAAGTTTGAATAACCCCGCTCTGATACCACTTGTTGGATCGATAGAGTCGATAGAGGGGGGGGTGAATATCGACAAACTTTTCGAATTTATGGAGAGAGTAATTTGCACAGCGGAAATAAACAAAACACGCGAACACAGTCTTTTTACTTGGTTCGGAGCCTAGGTCGACTCCTACTCCAAGGCCCACGATCGTTGATCGTTTACTTTGGGCAATTCTATATGAACGCAAAATCAGTTTACAGAAGGAGATTTACAAGTATAGCACTATAAACTTTTAAACGAAATTTCTTCTGTTACCGACGTCTAGTTGTAGGTTGACTTTCCGGAGCAGCAGGACGTCGTCGCTCGAGTTGGGCAGTTTCTGGAACAAGGTGTGAGCACAAAAGAGTATGGAAGTTTTGGTATGAAGATGATATGAAACTTGGGGTCGAGGGGTGCTATTTATAGCACCTAGGGCGCCCTGGATGTCGGGGGCGCCCTGCCACGTGTTAGCAGATCCGCGCTTCGCTCGGTCAAGCGTTATCCCACCGCAATAGGGATGAGGTTTGACCTCTGGGGCGCCCTGGTCGCAGAGGGCGCCTTGGCTGACTTCTTCCGCGCAGAATTCTCGGCTGTTGATAAAGCTGGCTTCGCAGTCTTGGGCTTGGGGGCGCCCTGGTTGCTGAGGGCGCCTTCGCTGCTGAGGGCGCCTTGCCCAGTAAGCAGCCAAAGCTCTTTTTACTTCGCTTGGTTCTGGTTCACCTTGAGGGCGCCCTGGACACTCAGGGCGCCTTACTCAGCTGCTGCCTCACTCCTTTGAGGCTCTCTGAGTTGCAGACACACGTTCCTTCGGTCCTGCATTCAGGGTTAGTCCAAAACACAATAACACAATTAATTATTTATTTTATACAGCCTTAGCTGTCTTGGTTCTGACTTTGGTCTCCAAAATGGAGTCCTAGGTCGAACCGACGCCTACTGTTCCCTCGACGGGGAACGCGTCCTCACCTACTCCTCTCGGGAGAATTTACCTGATGCCAACCGCTCCCTTGGTTGGACTTTTGCCTGACGGTCCTTTGTCAGGGCTTGGATGCCGAGCTGTCCTTCGCCCGGTGCCTAGCAGTCCTTCGCTAGGTCTTTTGACTCTGGCATTCCTTCGCCAGTGCCTAGCAGTCCTTTGCTAGGGCTTTTTGCCCTGGCATTCCTTCGCCAGTGCCTAGCAGTCCTTCGCTAGGGCTTTCACTGCACACTAGATTAACTTGTTAGAAAACAAGAAGGACTTAACTTTTGACCTATGTTGCCATTATCAAAACACAGGTTTGACTTGGGTGCATTCTGCACCAACAGTTTTATGCTTTGACTTGTCTGACCTTGAATTACATGCTTATCTACTCTTAGTATGCTTATTGTTGATGCCATGTTGTTTATATGATCATGATTTGCATATCTACTACTTTGCTATGTTCATGCTTGTAATGCCATGTTTACCTGATACATATCAATGTTGTGGCATGCTTTGTGAGTTGATACTTCGTGTTCATATGATGCATGTGATTGCTCTATCTTGCTCTATCTTTTTCACATGTGTTCGTATGGTTATCCAACAACCTATCACATCTTTGTTGATTTGGGATACCCCTAGAGTTGAGGGGAGTTTGTTTACAACTTAACAGTCCCTCTAGCTCCTTTTCGGTGTTCGACAAAGGGGGAGAGTGTGGATTGGTTAAGTTTAGAATGATCATGTTGTAGGGGGAGGATCTGGATTCCCCTATGATTCTAAAGTTGAGCTATTGATTGAGAATCCCTAAATTTAAAATCGGGTACGGTTGTCAAACAACAAAAAGGGGGAGATTGTTGATGCAGTCTGACCCTGATTGTTATTTTGGTGTTGACACCGATTTTAGTTTAGGTGGATGATTATTGATTATGATTAAGTTCTGATCGGGGATCAGGCATGGTATGGAAAATCCTAGTCTGGAGGGCTAGGTGTTGGAAAATCCTAACCTGGAGGGTTAGGTGTTGAAAATCCTAGTCTGGAGGGCTTGGTGTTGGAAAATCCTAACCTGGAGGGTTAGGTGTGAAAAATCCTAGCTTGGAGGGCTAGGTATTGGAAAAGTCCTAATTCGGAAGGGTTGGGTGAAAAGTCCTAGCTTGGAGGGCTAGGTGAAAAGTCCTAACTTGGAGGGTTAGGTGCAAATTCCCATCCTGGAGAATTAGGTGAAAAAGTCCTGTCTTGGAGGGTCAGGTGCCTAGCTTGGAGGGCTAAGTTGGATGAAGTTCTAACTCGGAAGGGTTGGGTGAAAAGTCCTAGCTTGGAGGGCTAGGTAAAAAGTCCTAACTTGGAGGGTTAGGTGCAAATTCCCAACTTGGAGGGTTAGATGGAAAAATCCTTGGCTTGGAAGGCTAAGGTGGATGAAACACTAGCTTGGAGGGCTAGGGTTGAGTCCCTGGATCGGTCTGGTGACCGATCAGGGACATTGGCACGCTGCTCCTTCGTGGATCAGTCTGGTGACCGATCCAGCGATGTCTGATCGGACTGGTGACCGATCAGGGAGCGCACAGTGAGGTTGGGAACCTACTGTGTGGCTCCTGATCGGTCCGGTGACCGATCAGGGAGCAGGCTGCTTCCTCGCTGCCTTGCTCCTGATCAGTCTGGTGACCGATCAGGGAGCGGGAAGTGAGTGAGTTCCCTTGCTGATCAGACTCTGGATCGGTCCGGTGACCGATCAGGGACTCAGGATGGGACTTAGGATCTGATTAATAAATCCCTGTTCATCTGTCCTGATCGGTCTGGGTGACCGATCAGGCTTCACTCTGATCGGTCTGGTGACCGATCAGGCCTGTGTTGCCGTAAGAGCTGGGAATCCCAGCACGGCAGTAGATCGGTCTGGTGACCGATCCACAAGTCCTGGATCGGTCCGGTGACCGATCACTTTAATTCAAATTGCACTGTCAGACGCGGTCAGAGCGTCTGATCATATCTGATTTGCTGTCACATACATCTGATATTTGATTTACTGTGTGATACGCTGCTCTAACACCCTGATTAAGCTGCAGGTGACAGGGGAGGATTCAAACACTCAAGGAGAGGTCAATGGAGGCTTTTCTTGGAGCAGGTTTGTCCGATTCTCCGTTTCAGGTTGCAACGGCCGAGCTGCAGACTGGAGCCGGGACTGGGGCTTCGCTGAGGGGATCTCAGGAAGACCAGAGAGGGCTCAGTGGTAGCTGGCGTTGGCAGCGTGGTAGCTGGAGGCTACGAAGGATGTTGTCACCTGGTGCTGTGTGGAGAATCAAAAGCGCGGAAGCTGGCTTCGTGGAAGCAGAGTTTTGATATTTCTGGAACTAATCTTCTTGCTGCGCCTTGAGTTCTCCACAATACGCTTACTGTGTTCTTGAAGTTTTCATCACTTTGGGCAAGCGATCGAGAAAGCAATCATCCATTACTTGAGCACTTGAAGGAGAGAACAAGGAGCTTGGAGTCCAACAGTGGGAAGATACGAAGAGGTGTTCTTGCGTGAGATCGCCACTGGGTGGAGCTCAGGGAAGCTTGTTGTGTTCTTGTCCTTGCTAAGGGTTTGAGTAAGATCCTTCTTGTTGTTTCTTTGTGCTTAAACTCTATCTGTGATTGAAACGCTGTGGAGAGGTTTCTCCACCGAGAAGGAGGTTGCGTTATATCCGGGGAACCCCGGGGCTTGATCTGCCGACGATCAAGGGATCGCCCACCTTAAGGGCACGCCAAGGAGTAGGGGCAAGTTATCCCTGAACCTTGTAAACCCTCTTGTTAGCGATCTTGGTAGTTGTCTCTGTTTGCTTTCATTTCTGGTTTCGTTTACTGCACTGCTTCTTTTCGTTTTGCTTCTTCCGCTGTGCTACTGATAAGTTAAGTGCAAGAAACTTGTTAAGAGTCAAGAAAAAGTGATTGGCTATATTCACCCCCCCTCTCTAGCCATCTTGTTTCCAACAAACATCGCATCGGCCGGCTCTGGTTTCTACTACACATCGGCAGCGTGGGAGATTTCAGGCCCAAGCTGGGCCCGAAATCTTTTGATTTCAGGTCCAGCGTGGGCCTGAAATTTTTTATTTCAGGCCCACGTTCGGCCTGAATTTTTTATTTCAGGCCCACGTCGGGCCTGAAATCTTTTGATTTCATGCCCGACGTGGACTCAAATTTTTTTCTATTTTAAAAATATATTAATATATAAAAAATCTATCAAAACACATAATTTCAAATTAAAACGCAAGGTCTGAAGTCACTCTAGGAGGGCCTGAACACAGATGTGTTCAGGCTCTCCTTGGGCCTGGAAAGTCTGAATAAATATTGGATAAATGTAAGTAAATTAAATAAAAATATCAATAGTCCTAGTTAGAGTTGAGCTAGGAGATGGTATTTTTGGTGTCCAAACTTCTAATGATTATAAATTATGTTGTAATAGGAAATTTTTAGGTCTATCAGTGGGTTTTCACTAAAACCACTAATGGACCTATGATATTTAGATTTCTCAAAACTCCATATGAATAGAGAGGTTAGAGGTAGGAGATAATGTTTTAGGTGTCCATCTATATATTAGATATCACCAATGCAATAGGAGTAGTTTAGTCATATCAGTGAGTTTTGACCAAAACCCACTAATGGACCTCCCATATCTGGATTTCTAAAAACCCTATATCAATAGACACGGTTGACCTAGGAGAAGATGTTTTAGATGTCCAAACATCTATACACTCTATATCACCAATGCAATTGGAGTATTTTAGCTATATCAGTGAGTTTTGACTAAAACCCACTGATGGACATACTATATCTGGATTTCTGAAAACTTCATATGAATAGAGAGGGTAGAGGTAGGAGATGATGTTTTAGGTGTCCAAACATCTATATATTAGATATCACCAATGCAATATGAGTAGTTTAGCCATATCAGTGAGTTTTGACCAAAACCCACTGATGGATCTCCCATATCTGGATTTCTAAAAACTCCATATGAATAGAGAGGTTAGAGGTAAGAGATGATGTTTTAGGTGTTCAACCATCTATATATTAGATATCACCAATGCAATAGGAGTAGTTTAGCCATATCAGTGGGTTTTGACCAAAACCCACTGATGGACCTCCCATATCTGGATTTCTGAAAACCCTATATCAATAGACAGGGTTGACCTAGGAGAAAATGTTTTAGGTGTCCAACCATTTATATATTAGATATCACCAATGCAATAGGAGTAGTTTAGAAATATCAGTGGGTTTTGACCAAAACCCACTGATGGACCTACCATATCTGGATTTCTGAAAACTCCATATGAATAGAGAGGGTAGAGGTAGGAGATGATGTTTTAAGTGTGCAAACATCTATATATTAGATATCACCAATGCAATAAGAGTAGTTTAGCCATATCAGTGAGTTTTGACCAAAACCCACTGATGGACCTCCCATATCTGGATTTCTGAAAACTCCATATGAATAGAGAGGTTAGAGGTAGGAGATGATGTTTTAGGTGTCTAACCATCTATATATTAGATATCACCAATGCAATAGGAGTAGTTTAGAAATATCAGTGAGTTTTGACCAAAACCCACTGATGGACCTACCATATATGGATTTCTGAAAACTTTATATGATATTGGATTTTGAGAAATCCAAATATCGTAGGTCCAACAGTGGGTTTTGGTGAAAACCCACTAATTGACGTAAAAATCTCCTATTGCAACATAATTTATAATCATTAGAAGTTTGGACACCAAAAATACCATCTCCTAGCTCAACTCTAACTAGAACTATTGATATTTTTATTTAATTTACTTATATTTATCCAAGATTTGTTCAGACCCTCCAGGCCCAAGGAGGGCCTGAACACATCTGTGTTCAGGCCCTCTTAGCGTGACTTTAGACCCTACGTTTTAATCTGAAATTATGTGTTTTGATATGTTTTTTATATATTAATATATTTTTAAAATAGAAAAAAAATTTGAGTCCACGTCGGGCCTGAAATCAAAAATTTCAGGCCCACGCTGGGCCTAAAATCAAAAGATTTCAGGCCCACGCTGGGCCTGAAATCAAAAGATTTCAGACCCACGCTGGGCCTGAAATTTATTGATTTCAGGCCCAGCTATAGATTTCAGGCCCAGCTTGGACCTGAAATCTCCCACGCTACCGATGCGATGTAGAAACCAGAGCCGGCCGATGCGAAGTTGGCGCCGACGAGCAGGTTGCTTTCTGATGCCCGGGGACTGAGATAAGGAGGCGCGTAGCTGGTGAATCCCAATGTATCAACTGCAACGACAGAAATCGATCATCAGAAACAGAATTGAAAACTGAGATGAATGTGCAAACTCTAGCTAGCTGCTACCAGTGAAGTCAAAAGACTTAAGGTTTTTTTTTAATTTTTTTATATATTAATATATTTAATAATATTATTAAATATATTAATTTATAGTATTCAAATATAAATTAATATATTTAATAATATTATTAAATATATTAATTTATATTATTCAAGTATAAAAAAATTATTTATTTATATTTTTAAATCACGTTGGATGAGATATTTTTTAACTGAAATATTTTTTTGATTTTTACCTTACGTTTTTAGCGTCGATTCCATAATATATTATTTTAAAATAAAAGTCTGAAAAAGCATGTGCAGATGTCTCAAAATTTGTTACTAAGAGAGAAAGAGAAAGACAATAGTTAGAAGGAGGGGTATAAGAGGAAGTTCAATTAAAGGCCTGCACCCTTTGGTAAAATAGAAACCATGGTACGTGAATTGGTAATTTCCAATTCTTAGGTACGCCCTTTGGTAAATTGTCGGGTTGTAAATGAATCAAGTTGCTCATGAACTATTCGGAGTTCAATTCGATAGAAACTCATTCGAGCTCGTTTAATAAAGCTCGTTAATATTAACTAACCGAACTCAAACTCAGCAGTATTCGGCTCGTTTGAGTTAATAGAAACTCAGCAGTATTCCTGCACACTTGAGTAACATGTTAGATAAACATTATACCTTAACTTTTGAACCCTTTTGCCATTATCAAAACACAGGTTCGACTTGGATGCTTTCTGCACCAACAATCTCCTCCTTTTTGATTTATGGCAACTCTGGTTCAAAAAGTTAAGTTAATCAGAACAAGTAAACTGAAATTTTGTTTCCTCCCCCTCGAAGGAATCTCCCCCTAGATTTTTCAAAAGTTCATGGGGTTTTTGAAAATATATTCTAAGTCTAAAGATGGATTTTACTTAGAATAATTTTCAACTTAAACTTTAAAGACATATTTTCCGAAATAATTTTGGTTGTGCATTTTTGGAAAATTTATACTTGTAGAAAATTTTAAGTTTAAATACTTTGATAAATTTGAAAACTTAAGTTTAAGTATTACGAAGGATTTTGAAAACTTAAGTTTGAGTACTAAAGAAAAGTTTGAAAATTTAAGTTTAAGTACTCAGAAAGTTTTTGAAAACTTAAGTTTAAAATACTTAGAGGGTTTTTGAAAACTTAAGTTTAAAATACTTAGGAAAATTTGAAAGATTTAAGTTTTAAGTGCTTAGGAGAATCTGAAAAAATTTTAGTTTTAAGTACTTAGTAAAATTTGAAAACTTAAGTACTTTAGGAAAATTTGAAAATTTAAGTACTTAGGGAAGATTGAAAACTTAAGTTTAAAGTACTAAGAAAGCTTTGAAAACTTTTAAATACTTAGAAAACCTTAGTACTTTTGAAAAATGAATTAAGTACTTTTTGGATATAGAGTTTGAAATTTTGGATTTAGAGTTTAAACTCTCCTTTCCTATCTCTCCCCCTTTGCCATATATCAAAAATAAAGAAGTATAGCAGAAATAGGATAATTAAATTGCATAAAAGAAAATAATAACTTGCATAATTCGTTGTACTGAATCAGTTCAGGATATGAATTAAATCAAATCAGTTTCAATTTTCTCTTTTAGGGTCCTGTCTAACCCAATTAGCTACTTACTAACTGCTATAAGCAGTAATTTTCGCTAGGGTTAGTCAAGTTAAGTGTTCTGTTCAAGTTAGATTTTCTAAACTTGACACTTAACTTGATTACTGTGTAAGTTGTATTTAGTGCCCCAATTACTGCAGATGCACTGACTTAAAGCATCTTGAATTAAGGCAAAGACTTAAGCATCTCAACCCATTCTAGGTTATCAATCAAAAGTACCCTAAGGTGCTTGTGAGATGCTGGCTTCTAAATCTATAGGTGCATGCAGTTCTAGGGTTAGGGCCTAGGCTAAGTCCATTTGCGAAAAAACCCTAGTTTTGAAAGGGGTAGTTTTTTTTAAAACTTTTCAAAAGTAAGTAAAAGCTGATTTTGAAAGCATTTTAAAAACTACTTTAAACGCTTATTTTGAAATGAGTAAGAAAACCAACAGTAGACTAAATCTATTCTACCAAGCATAATCCTAACTGCCTTCTTAGTGAGCTGAACTCAGACTCAGATAGGGGTTTGGTGAATATATCAGCTAAGTTAGATTTAGAGTCTACATGCTTAAAAACTATCTCACCCCTGGCTACATGATCTCTTACAAAGTGGTGTTTAACTTCTATGTGTTTAGTTCTGGAATGTTGGATTGGGTTCTTAGTTAGATTAATTGAGCTTATATTGTCAATGAATACCTGAGTTTGGGTGTAGTTGAGCTGGAAGTCCTTAAGAGTGTGCATCATCCATAAAAGTTGTGCTACACATTCTCCTAAGACAACATATTCAGCTTCAGTTGTGGATAGGGCTACACAGTATTGTTTTCTGCTGCACCAACTTACTAGACTATTTCCTAACAGTTGGCAGCTTCCACTTGTGCTCTTTCTATCTAATTTACAACCAGCATAGTCAGAGTCCGAGTATCCTGACAAATCAAAGGTTGAGGTTCTAGGGTACCAAATCCCTACATTTAGGGTGCCCTTCACATATCTTAGTATTCTTTTTAGGGCTGCTAAGTGTGTTTCCTTAGCACAGGTTTGGTATCTAGCGCACATCCCTACAGCAAAAAGAATGTCAGGTCTGCTGGCTGTAAGGTACAGTAGACTTCCTATCATACTTCTATAGAGTTTAAGGTCTACTGGTTTACCATCAGGGTCACTATCTATTTTTATATTAGTGGCCATGGGGGTACTTATGCTTTTAGAGTTATCCATTTTAAATTTCTTTATTAGCTCCTTAGCGTATTTGGATTGATGGACATAGTTTCCATCCCTAGTTTGTTTAATTTGTAACCATAGGAAAAAGTTAAGCTCATCAACTAAGCTCATTTCAAATTCATTTTCCATTATTTTAACAAATTCTTTTAGAAAGTTTGAGTTGGTGGACCCAAAGATTATATCATCTACGTAGATTTGGGCAATAAATATATCTTTTCCTAGGGTCTTAATAAATAAGGTTGAGTCAATTTGTCCTTGTTTAAATTCTTTAGAAATTAAGTAAGTTGATAAGCGTTCATACCAGGCCCTAGGTGCTTGTTTTAGTCCATATAGTGCTTTAGTGAGTTTGTAAACGTGGTCAGGACTTTCTAAGTCCTCAAACCCAGGGGTTGTCCTACATAAACTTCTTCTTTAATGAATCCATTTAGAAAGGCTGACTTTACATCCATTTGGTATAGCTTAAATCCTTTATGGGATGCAAAGGCTAATAACATCCTAATGGACTCAAGTCTAGCTACTGGGGCATATGTTTCGTAGTAATCTAACCCTTCTACTTGGCTGAATCCCTTTGCTACTACGCTGGCTTTGTTTCGGACTATTTCTCCTTGATCATTTAGCTTGTTCCTAAAGACCCACTTAGTGTCAATGATGGATTTGCCTTCAGGTTTAGGTACTAGTTCCCAGACTTGGTTCCTCTCAAATTGGGCTAATTCTTCTTGCATAGCTATGATCCAATCAGGATCAGGTAGAGCTTCATCTATAGTCTTAGGTTCTATTTTTGAAATTATTGCTATTTGACTAAGGTTTCTATAGGAGGATCTAGTCCTAACTCCTAGAGTTGGATCACCCACAATTTGATCGGTTGGGTGACTAAGTCTGGGTTTCTTGGTTTTTCTAGAACTTGGTTCAGCCTCAGGTCCGGCTGGTCGGTTTGGTTCACTATTTGATTCAACTCTTTGAGCTGGTTTGATTATTGGTTCAATAATTGGTTCATTTGACTCACTAGTTGGTTCAATAGTTAGTTCGTTTATGGGTTCAATTAAGGATTCACCAACTTGTTGATTATCTTCTTGATCAGTGTTTGATGAAGTTGGATTTGGATTTGAATTAATTTCTTCATCGAATATTAAGTTGGTTGTTTCTTCGATTTTCTTGGTTTGGTTGTTGTAAACCCTATAGGCTCTACTTGTTGTTGAATATCCTAGGAAGATGCCTGGGGTTGACTTAGACTGGAATTTTCCTAAGTAGTCTTTGGTGTTTAGGATATGGACTTTGCATCCAAAGACCCTTAGGTAGTGTAGATTTGGAAGTCTATGGTAATATAGTTCATAGGGTGTTTTGTTGTGTCGTTTGTTAATCAGGACCCTATTTTGGATGTAGCAAGCCGTACTAATTGCTTCTGCCCAATATTGGTTGACTAAGTTAAATTCATTGAGCATAGCCCTAGCGGCTTCCTGTAGAGTTCTATTTTTTCTTTCGACTTATCCCATTCTGTTGGGGGGTTTTAGGACACGAAAATTCATGTATGTATCCATTTACCTTACCGAATTCCTCGAACCGTTGATTTTCAAATTCTCCCCCGTGGTCACTCCTATGTCTTTTGATTTTAGTATCGTTTTGATTTTCAATTAACTTACAGAATTCATTAAATAGGTTTAGGGTTTCATCTTTGGTCTTTAGAAACCTAACCCAGGTAAACCTTGAGTAATCATCAACTATTACTAAGCAGTACCGGTTTCCACTTAGTGACTTGGCTCCGTGTGAATCAAATAGGTCAAGGTGCAGGAGCTCAAGAGTGGTTTGAGTTAGATCAGATTGAATTAGTTTGCGATTAGATCTGGTTTGTTTACCTTGATTGCATGATTCACATATTAAGTTTTCATGGTTTTTAATTTTGGGAATACCTTTAATTAGGCCAAGTTGGGTGATTTTTGAAATAATTCTTAGGTTAGTGTGACCTAGTCTCCTATGCCAAAGGTTTGATTGTTCTAACTGAGTTAACATGCATTTAGGTACAAGGGGAAGGTTTATAGTGTAAACATTATTTTTCCTAATGCCCTTAAGCATGATTTCTGAGTCTTGTACATTTCTAATCAGGCAGTTAGAATTGTTGAAGGTGACTATATAACCAGAATCACATAACTGACTTATGCTAAGCAAGTTAAAATTGAAGTTTTCAACCAAAAGAACTTTCTTAATAACAAAGTCAGATTTAAGTTCAATATTACCTGACCCAATTACTTTGAGTGTAGCATTGTTGCCAAATGCCACTGAGCCTAGGTTCTTGAACTTGAGTTTGGTGAATTTCAATTTATCTCCAGTCATGTGTCTGGAGCAACTGCTATCCAACATCCATTGGTCTAAATCTTTATGTTCCTACACATAAAGAGTTTTGTTGATTTGGATCCAATTAGAGTCAGGAATAGCTTAAATTGATTTTCACTGCCTAGTCTGTCTCACCCAAATCTAGGGTTTTCAATCACGTTAGCCTTATAGGTTTTGTGAGACAGGTTTTAATAAAAGAATTTTTGAGAAAAACATGATTTATTTTGAAAACAATTGAATTTATTTTGTAAAGAATGTTTAAATCTACAACTAACTGAAAATTTGTGTTAGATTCGAATTTAACAAAGACTAGTTTGAATTTGAATTTCAAAGATTGGCTTCCAGGTCATGGCGAGGCACTAGGCCTTCTTTGGCCGTAGCCTTATTGGATCATCAACCCTTTCCTTGACAAAGCCTTTCAGTGAAATTTCATTTTCAAAATTAATCTTTGAAAAATTCTGGTCTAACTAGTTTGGGTCTTGGATCGGTAGCTTCGGCTAGTTTCACCAGTCTAAAGAGACCAAGTAGAGAATACTTGACTTTATTAGAATTGGTTTCCCTAACGTACTATCATCTCACCGCCACCCAATACTATGTTGTTCAAATTTAAGTTAAGTCGGTTCAGTCCTTAAACTAACCATTCCTAAATCTAAACATGGTAAATTGCAGGAATTAAGTAAATAATCAAACAAGCCAATTGCAATCAAGAATTGAATTTTATCTAACAATAAATATTGTTTTCAATTTGGCTCCCCTTGGACTAAAGCCACGATAATGGTCTGGCAAGATGTGAATCTTGTCCTTGGGGATCCAGTATTGATTTGATCCAATTTGTTTGTTCAGGCATAGTTTGGGTACCCATGCCTGAACTTTAGGTCTGGACTGGTTCAGTACAGCAAAGTAGGATCTTTGTCTAGATTTGGTTCTATAACCTAGTCCGGATCGATTTAGAACCGACTTCTGTTTTCTAAGAATCATGTCAAGACCCTTGGAACCAGAAGTGAATCGTTCTAAAGCTGATCTAAGGTCCTTAACCTGAGTTTTCAGGGAGGAGTTCTCTTTCTCAAGTTTTTCAACTTGAGTAGAGGTTCCTTCTTGAACCTTCTCAGTTAAGGGTCTAGAGTCAGCTCCCTCTTTCAGGAGTTTTACTTCCTGTCGGAGGGATTCGACTCGGAGTTTAGCTTTCGTCAAATCTCGAGAAAGATAAGAAATTAACTCATTTAACTGACTTCTAGTAAAACCACTTACCTTGATTTCGCCGTCCTCTGAAAATGTCAGTCTGCCATCGTCCTGTTCTAATTCTGATTCGGTCTCAACTTTTTCTGAGGCGGTTAGTGCGAGTAGGTTCGACTGTGGGACCTCTTCTTCTTCGGAGGAGGAGGACTCGTCCCACGTTGCCTGAAGTGCCTTTTTCCTTCTATTCTTCTTGGTCTCCTTTAGGTTCGAACACTCCGTCTTGTAGTGACCCTTCTTCTTGCACTCGTAGCAGGTCACGTTGGGCTTGTTCTTTTCATTTGCGGGTTCAGCTGGTTCGTCCTTTCTTCTGCTGGCTTTCCGTCTGTTGGTTTGGTTCTTCAATTCCTTGTAGTAGTTTCGGGCCAGTCGGACCAGCTTTGGTCGATCTCCTTCTTCGTCTTCTGAGTCTGAGTCTGAGTTAGACTCGGGTTCAGGTTGAGGCTTCTTCTTGGTTGTCCTTCTAGTTTTACCTGCAACAAAGGCAATACCTTTCTCGGCCAGATTGCAGTTAGTCTGTTCATGTAATTCTAATTCAGAGAACAATTCATCTAATTTAATTTTTGAAAGGTCCCTTGAAACCTTGTATGCATCTACCATAGATGCCCACAAGGTGTTTCTCAGGAAAGCATTTAAAGTGTACCTTATTAGGTCACGATTTTCTACCTTGTGACCGATGGTGTGTAGTCCGTTCATCAATTCCTGAATTCGGGCGTGGAGTTGAGCTGTTGTTTCGTTGTCGTCCATCTTGATCGTGTATAGCTTGTTCAGGAGGAGATCTCTCTTGCTGATCCGAGCGTCTGAAGTTCCTTCGTGCAGCTCGATCAGTTTCCCCCACAGTTCCTTGGCACTGTTGAATGGACCCACCCGGTTCAGCTCCTCTTTTGTTAAGCCGCATTGGAGGGTCTGGGTCGCCTTTACATCAGCTTCAATCTTCCATTTCAGAGCGGTGTCCCACTCTGTGTAGGTTTGAGGTACTCCTTCAGCATTTTTTGGAATCTCCAGTCCGGACTGGATGATTATCCACATATCCACTTGAGTTTTTAGGTGGACCTCTATTCTGCTCTTCCAGTAGGAGAAGTCCTCCCCATTGAAGAGAGGTGGTCTTGCAGTGCTGAAGCCTTCTTGCATGGCCATTTTATCTGAAACTAAGAAAGAGAAAGAGATATCTCAAGACTTGGTCTTGGATTAGTAGTGCGGGAAGTAAAAGAAGAATATTTTTCGAGGGGTGTTGCACCAACCTCGATTAACGAGAAAAATTTCGAACAGGAAAACAAATAAAAAAAATTCCGAAAAAAAATCCGAAAAATTCTCAAATTGGTGGTTGCACCAAATTTGAGCTTCCCCGCTCTGATACCACTTGTTGGATCGAGAGAAACAATAGAGGGGGGGTGAATATCGTAAAACGTTCGGATTAAGAAATAGAGAATGCACAGCGGAAATTAACACAAACACACGCAAACACCAAGGTTTTTACTTGGTTCGGAGTCGCGGTCGGCTCCTACTCCAAGGCCCACGGTCGTTGACCGTTTTCTGCGGGCAATTCTATATGTGCGCAAAAACAGTTTACAAGAAGTATTACAAGACTAGTGCAGTAAACTTTAAAAGAAGCTCTTCGTTACCAACGTCCGTTGTAGATTGTATTTTCGGAGCAGAGGGACGTCGTCGGCGCTTGTATCTCAAGTCGGGAGGTTTCCGGAGCAGAGCGTGAGCGTAGAAGAGCATGAATGCGTTGAAAGAATTGATTGCTTGAAGCCTTGGGGTCGAGGGCCTTTTTATAGCCCCTGGGGGCGCCCGGAACGTCGGGGGCGCCCCCCACGTGTCAGCTGATCCGAGTTCCTCTCGGTCAGCTCTGATCCCTTCAATCTCGGGATCAGGCTTTGACGGGGGCGCCCGGGACGCTGGGGGCTCCCGGGTTGACTGGGTCACCTCTTATCCGTTTGGCTTCGCTGGCTTCTGCTTCGTTAGCTTAAACTGGGGGCGCCCGGGACGTTGGGGACGCCCGGGAGCATGGCGGGCGCCCGGGAGCACGGGGGCGCCCCGCCCATAAGCTGCCGAAGTACTTCTTTTGCTTCATCTATTTTGTATTCACCTTGGGGGCGCCCGGGACACTCCGGGCGCCCCTACTCAGCTGCTGCCTCACTCCTTTGAGGCTCTCTGAGCTGCAGACACTCGTTCCTATGGTCCTGCATCCAGGGTTAGTCCAAAACAACATAAAACAATAATATGTTAGTTTTATACAGCCTTAGCTGTCTTGGTTCTGACTTTGGATCTCCCAAATGGAGCCCTAGGTCGAACCAACGCCTACTGTTCCCTCGACGGGGAACGCGTCCTCACCTACTCCTCTCGGGAGAATTTACCTGATGCCAACCGGCTCTTCCGGTTGGACTTTTGCCCAGCAGTCCTTCGTTAGGTGCCTAGTTGTCCTTCGCCAGGTCTTCAGTACCAAGCCGTCCTTCGCTTGATGCCTAGCAGTCCTTCGCTAGGTCTTTGTATCCTGACATTCCTTCTCCAGGTGCCTAGCAGTCCTTCGCTAGGACTTTGTATCCTGACATTCCTTCGCCAGGTGTCTAACAGTCCTTCACTAGGGCTTTGTATCATGTTATTCCTTCGCCAGGTGCCTAGCAGTCCTTCGCTAGGACTCTTCCTGCACACTTAAGTAACATGTTAGATAAACATTATACCTTAACTTTTGAACCCTTTTGCCATTATCAAAACACAGGTTCAACTTGGGTACTTTCTGCACCAACAAAGGGTTGGCCCCACTGGTCATGGATTATCTTCTCTCCTAGCAATCATAAATAAATACTAACACACTTTTAGAGCTTCTAAGGCATGGACGCTGCCAATATAAACCTGGTTGAACCCTACACTGCTTGCCTTCCGCCACCGCCGCTTTACCCTCCTTAAACGCCGTCGAAAAATAGCGACAGCCATCGGCACTCTTGGTAGTAAAATAATTAATCAATTATGATGTCAGATCGAAATAAAACAGGCCAATTCAGGAGGTCACATAACTTTATGTTGCAATATTCAGGAAAAGTCCCGATCCGAGCTCGTGTCATACCACGAGCTGAGGACGGGCCCCTCAACAGAAGCCCAAGCAGGAATTATGGGGAGCAGATTTGAAGTCGGGGTTGAGAGGAAAGCTCCCTCTCAAAACCCTTGAACAAAGATATTTTGTCCAAGATAGCAATTGGAACTCAGTAGGACCCTTACTCGGTCATCCCCTCGAGCTCAGGTCGACCTTGACTTAGGTCTGTTCAGGCCGATCCTTGGGTTCTCGGCCGCTAGCAAGCAGCCCGAGCTGGCTCTCATACTCACACTGCCAAGCTACGGTCCTCGTGACATAAAGCCTTGAGCTTAGCAAAGGAACCCTAACACCGGATTAATAACAAACGGTTACGAAAACGTGGGTCTAGAACGGTTCCAAAAGACATGCTTCACTATATAACGCTCGTCATAATGCACCCCCAAATATTATCCTTTCAGGTAACGTACGTAAAGATTGCGGGATCATGGGACAGGTTTCCTCCCGCAACCTTATAAAAAGGTGCATCCCCCGCTAGGAGCAGCTATGAGCAAACGACCTTTCTACTAATATACCGTAATTTCCTTTCTGTCACGTCCCAGAGGTTCGTACTCGCTCGAAAATCGGGCAACACCTCCCTTGTACGGCGGACAATCTGAAACCTTTATACATACATATCCCACACATATAAAGCTCAATCACACTCGGCTGACATCTACACAATCAGAAATAAAAAAAATACCACACAGTTAAATAATATAACTAACAAATAGTAAACATAATAAATAATTCTCCATAACTAAATGCAGCAAATTGAAATTCAACAGAAATAAATAAATACACGTCCGAAAGAAAATCATATACCATCCAAAACGATAATAAAACCAAAAACGATACTAATACTTTAAAACTACTACAAGAGTATGAAAACCAATAAAAGAATACTCAAATTGGGAGACTGGCAGCTGGATCCTCTCCTGGCGGCATGAGACACAGCTATCGACTACCTGAAACAAAAAGAAGAACGAGGGGTGGTGAGTTCCGGATGGAATTCTGCGGGTATAAGAACAGATAAATACATGGTATATAAAAGGGTAAAGCAAGCATAAAGAGAGCAAAGGGTATACAGTCTCCAGAATAACGAACATAATCAAAAATATATCTATACAAATAAAACATATCTGAAATCATGTAACAAGTAGGGGCAAAATCAGTAATCTCCCTAACACCACCACAAACAGCTAATACTGTCGAACATACCCAGATCATATAAAATGCAATTCATAATCGTATATGCATGTCAATCATATGCAACAATCATAGCTCAAACAAGTGCAACAAACACAAGCAAATGCACAATACACAATATGCACATGATGTCATGACCTGCACTGTACACACACCAACCATCGCTATATTGGGTAGGTTGAGTGGACAAGATACAAACGCCAAAACCTGGGGCTATGCAAATACACTACAACAACTGTGACCGTGATATGAAAAGTCAAAATACATGTGGCTTGAAACCCCAAAATACCTGTGGGGACTCCAAATACCTAGGGAGTATGAACTGTTTACACAACTCTGACTAAGCGTGGCACAATAGGAAAATATACCCGATGACCTGTCTCAACCACTAGGGAGCTCGTGGTCATCGGCATGAATGCTATTATGCATGTCACCAATATACACCACCTCCATCAAACCAAAATTGAGACGGGTCAATATCTTGGTCGGGGCATCTTCCCGTGTTTATCTTTTGGGACTTCAAATGGCTCTTCGAGTACGATCATGAAGTTCCAATCCATCCCGAACCATGTCTTTGTCCGCATCCTCCAATACTCGAATTTCTCGCGATCATAGGGAGCTGAAACATTGATGTCGTCCCCCAATATTTCTTTAATCACCATTTCCTCTAGCTTTTTGCTCTCTCGGCGATTAGTCCATAGACAAGCAAACCTTGCTCTGATACCACTTGTTGGGACCTTTCCGTTTAGCTAGAGGGGGGTGAATAGCTACTTTTTGATTTTTCTTCCTACAAGTTGTTAGTGCGCAAGCGGAATAACAAAAACTAAAACTAACAACTGAGAAAGACACACCGATTTACGTGGTTCGGAGATGAAACCCATACTCCATGGCTGTTCGTAAGGTGGATGATCCCGATTCTTCGATGGATGATTCCCCGAAACACACTCGGCTAGCTCTTATTGCTCCTTGTGGGTGGAGAAACCTCGCGACAATCCTTGGACAATCTCTGAGCACTTGTAGGCTACTAACAGGCTTTGACCAATCTTGTTTCGCCAAGGAAGAATAGCCAAAATCGAACCCTCTTAAATAGAGCTCGATATTGTTTTGACCATTACTAGTCGACTACCCCTGGGGCAGTCGACTGGTCTTTGTGAATTCGAATGTCACTGCCTAACGATTCGTATTCTGGTCGACACCAGTCGACTGCATCAGTCGACTGATCCTTCTGTGCTTTACCTCAGTCGACTGATCAAGCATCAGTCTACTGCGACCTAAGGTTTCACTTCCCGAGTACAATTCTCTCAGCACTGAAACCATAGGATTTCCCTTCCCGAGTATAGTTCTCTCAGCACTCGAATCCTCACGACTCTATTGACTCTTCATCCAGCAGCCTCGACCTGTTGCCTTCAAGCCCTGTTCGACTTTGCTCTCGTCCCTCGGATGCACGTAAGCCCACGGCTCGTCTCCCATGCCATCCTTCACGTATACCTCGAAGTCCGCTTTCCTCGGCTCATCGTCCCTACTTTGTCCATGGTCCCTCGGATGTATACAAGCCCACGGCTTGTCTCCTCACACCATACTTCACCGGACCTGAAGACGTCCAACTAAGTCTATGTGTATCTTGCAAACCTGCACACTCACATACACATATTAGATCAACATGAAACCCTAACTTAATCATATCGACACACACATCAAAACTCATGATCTACCCGATCACACTTGGGCCGAATGCCACAACAGGGGTGAATGTTAAATACCGAGTTTTAGGGGGCTAAATGGAAAATTTTGAAATATAAGGGCTTAGTTGTACTTTTCTGAACTTGGTGGGCTTTATTGCAAAAAGCCAAAACAATATTAAAAACCCTTCCCTTTTCTTTCCTCGATCCACTTCCTTTTCTTTCTCCCGACGCCGCAAGCAAGCGACGTGAGCGATTCCCCGTCGCCACCACCGCAAGCCCTAGCCTCTCCTTCTCCTTCTTCTTCTTTGGTGCACACGAAGGAGACGTTGCCGCCTCGCGCTAGCAAGTTGACGCCGAAGCCCTTTGCTTGTGCGAGTGATTCCCTCACAGTCGCGAGCACGTCGACGCCTATCATGTCCACCGAAGCCTCCTCCTCTTCGCAAACTTGCTGTCGCCACAAAACTCCCCTCTCCGTGTGGTTCCTTTCTCAGGTGAGCTTTGTGCGTATGAGATAGGTTATAATTAATACCTAGGTTCTAAATGTTGCTACGAATTTTAGAATGTGGTGTTGGTTGTGTTGGGAGTTTCATATTCTATGTTTAATTCTGTTGTGAGAGATAGGAATTGGGTTTTAGTTGGCTTGATCCACAGTGCATGTGAATCTTCTACTGTTAGTTGTGTTTGGATTTTCTGCCTAGTCATTGGATGAGCTTGATGTAAGAATATAGCTTAGATCAAGTTGGGTTAAACTGCTCATTATTTAGGATGACAGATGTTGATATGTTATCTATTTGAATTTACTCTTCTTGATAATTGTGTAGATTTGGGTTGGGGACAATCAATTCTGGTAGGAGGATCGATCCGAGGAATGGAAATCTTACATAAACTTAATTATGATAATTTGAAATAATTAGGAGTTAGTCATTTAGTTGTATTTAGCAAGTGAAGGAGGTAATTAGGTTTTATCCTAATACATTTTATATGTAGTTTGTTATTTTAGTAAATTTGTTTATGACTTAATCCTGAATATAGGATTCTGATTTGGTACAAGACTCTGGAGGTGGGGTCTTTTCTGAATGGTCTACAAAAAAGGCGGGTACTTCTCCTTTGTACTCGTGTAGTTCTTTTATCTTAAAGCATGATTGTTTTATGTCTAAATAGGTTGCTTGACCTTGTTCTTTGTTGTTGATTGTTTATTGTCGTCGTTGATACTTTTCTTCGTTGATCTTCGAGCTATTCAAAATTTCGTATACGTATAGTCTTCTGTTGAATTTTTATTCTGTAAAGTACCGCTTGTACGCGTGCACTTAGAGGTCCATTAAACACAATTAGGTTTATTTGAGATTAGAAATATTCTACCTAGTAGTGTAGTGCATAATTGTTGGTTTTTGATTTTTGGTTGATTCTATCATTGCACCGTTATTTTAGAGAGATATTAGAGTTGTTGATAGCTCCCCCTTTATTCCGGGGGTTGGAGCAGTTGGCTCCCCAACATTACAGCTGTTGATAGCTCCCCCTTTATTCCAGGGTTTGGAGCAGTTGGCTTCCCAGCATTAGAGCTGTTGATAACTCCCCTTTTATTCCAGGGTTTTGAGCAGTTGGCTCTCTAACATTAGAGCTGTTGATAGCTCCCCCTTTATTCCGGGGTTTGGAGCAGTTGACTCCCCAGCATCCTGTCAACTCAACCACTTGTATTAGTGGTATTCGTTGGAGTGTGTACAGTTGTCACATCCCTACCCACTCGATCACACATATGTGATGCGTTGGCGGTTGACTAGCATCAGGGGTGACACATGCCATTGCATCATATGCATTGATTGCATTTATGTATTTTTCTTGTGTTTGTTGCATTTATATGAGCTATGATTGTTGCACTTGGTTGATATACATGTATATGTCGAGATTTTGATGTCGCATTGTTTTATACGTGCTTAGAGGTTTTGATGTTATTATATCATGTTGTCATTATATTATAACCAAGTTGTTTTATATATGTTATGCATGTTTAGGTATTCTTATATTCCTTATGGATTGTACCCTGCTGTTTTCTCTACTTGTTCTATCTTTATTATGTCATGCTATTTGTCTTTTCATATACCTGCTGAGTCCGCTCGGACTCACCACCCCTGCTTCTTTTTTTGTTTCAGATAGCAGGTAGTTGCATTTCTTGGAGCCAGGAGAGGATCCAGTTGCCAGTCTCCTGGTGTAGTTGTTTTAGGTATTTAGTTTAGTTGTTTTATTTTATGCACTTTGTGAGTTTCACATTTATTTCTTTATCCGGTATCGTCTTGTTGGTTTGCTGTGTTCGTATCTATTGGGTATTCGGACTCTCCTCTCTGCTAATTCAAATTTGTCTAAAGTTATTAACTGCGTGGTTGTACTTTTACTTTAATGTTAATGATGGCTGAGTCATCCAATTATTATAAACTGCATGGTTATGTTTATTTTCTTTATTTTTGTGATGCTAGCCGCTTGTGGCTAAGCTATATTAGGGAGGTGTTATGTATATATGCTCGAACTTGTCCGCCGTACAGGAGAGATGTTGCTCGATTTTCGAGTAAGCATGTGCCTCTTGGGGCGTGATAACTAGAGCTGAACTATAAGATGTAAGACTAAAAAAACATAATGTTGCATAGAAAACAAAATAAACTGTGAAGACTTGCTCTTAAAAGAAATATTTGTTCAAATATAAAATGAACCATTTATACCATAAACTCACTTTACAATAATTCTTTCATTGAAGAAGGAGTGCTCGAATAAGTCATAGAATCCCCCAACCAGTGGTTATTCACGATTCTATTTATTTCATGAATAACTACAACAAAATTTTCAATTCTATAATAAAGGGAAAAAGCAATTGTTAAAGAATTCCTTTCATCAAATATTACAAAATATAAACCCTATTTATATACAAAGTTAGGACCTATTCTAAAAAATAATTAAAACTCTATTCTAGGAAATAAATCAAGATTCTATTTTAAGAACTAATTTATATTTTAGGTAAAATACAAATTAGGATACATCAAATTATCTCTAGCTATATTTATAATATTCTGACACTCCCCCTCAAGCTGGAGAATATAAATCATATACACCTAGCTTGTTACATATATAGCCAATTTGGGGCCTTCTAAGTGACTTAGTGAATATATATGCTAATTGATCATGTGAGTTAATATAACTAGTAGATATTTCTCTAGGTGCAACTTTCTCTCTGACAAAGTGACAGTCAACTTCAATATGCTTTGTCCTCTCATGAAAAATTGGATTGGAGGCGATATATATGCCGACCTGGTTGTCACATATAAGTGACATTTGTGTAATCTCTTCAAATCTTAGTTCTAGAAGTAATTGTTTGAGCCATATAAGCTCTTGACTGACTATCGCCATAACTCGATACTTTGCCTCTGCACTGGATCTTGCTACAACATTTTACTTTTTCGATTTTCCATGAAACTAGATTATCTCTGATAAATTTACAAAATCTAGAAGTAGATTTCCTATCAGTGGGAGAACTTGCTCAATCTGCATCAGAATACCCTACGACTCGAGTATGTCCTTTATCTCTATACAAAAGACCCTTTCCTGGAGCGTCTTTGATATATCAAATAATGTAGATCACAGCATCCCAATGTTTCTTGTATGGAGAGTTGAAAAACTGACTTACTACACGTACTGCCAATGAGCTGTCTAGACGAGTAACAATAACATAGATTAGTGTTCCGGAAGGAATCAACGTCGATGACCAGTCACTGAGGTTCGACCTACGTAGGTGCTGACGGGAGGGGAAGAACTCTGCGCCATGCGAGATCAACACGAGCATAAGGGGAACACGCCGGAGATTGTCCGGCAGAGCCCACTCCGACACTCAAGTCAGTGCCTCGATGGAAAAGAGTAGAAGGCAGGAAAAATGTGTAAGTAATAGAGAGAGCGTACCCCTTTACCGGAGGGGTTGGACTACCTTTTATAACTGTGGCGGTTGCCTTAGTGCGTCCCCATGATCGATGCCACATCCCCCCTTTGGCGGTTACTGGATAGCCCTTGAAACGGTCCACGCTGTCATTACGTGTTTCGACCCGTTGTGACATTAATGGGTCATGATGACTTTGCGATAGCAGGGATGCTTATCCGTAGATCCGCGATGGAAGGGAGGTCGTTGCTTAAGGTCGAAGGCAGCTTGGGCTCCGCTCCCCCGAGGTGATCTCGGGGTCTTTTAGCCTGGGCGATCGCAGGCGCTCTACTTCCCATTGGTGATCTCGGGGCCCGACATCCCGGGGTGCTCCCGGGAGGGGTTTTCGGATCTAGTTTTCCAGCATGTTTCCCAAGGGGGCCCTGATAGCTCTAAAAGGAGAGTCGCTCAGACTCGTCGCGTTTCGCCACGTAGCTTCTTCATCCCACGTACCCGCCGTGGGCTACTCAACCCCATCACAAGTCCCTCCCTTCAAGTCTGATCGAAGGAACTGTTGCTGACTGATCGGACTAGTGTGGTGGTGAAGAAGTTGTTGGGGCAATCGACCCAAGGATGATCTGGAAGATCATGATTTTGATGTGTGTGTCAACATGGTTTAAGGTTAGGGTGTTATCTTGTTATTTGATATGTGTGATTGAGTTTGTAGGACTTGAAGAATCACACATAGAGGACTTATCCGAGGGACGAGAGCCAAGGGAAGAGGACTCCAAGGGCAAGTCGGGAAGTGGACTTCAAAGGGCACACGTGAAGGGTGGCATAGAGGCAAGCCAAGGGAAGGCTTGTGTGCGCATCCGAGGGTCAATAGCCGGTGGAAGAAGACTTCAAGGGGCGAGCCAAGGGAGTGTACTTGAAGACACACGTGAAGGAGGGTCTTCGGAGTGAGGAAGAGAGATTGTATAGGCTGGGCAGTCGACTGGTAGAAAGGCAGTCGACTACTAGCTAATTCTCAAACTCACAGAATGTTAGAGACCCTGGCCCAGTCGACTACCCCAGGGGCAGTCAACTAATACTCCTGAAAACTAGCCGTTTAGTTCGCCGTTGGCTAGCAATTAAGGGTAGACTAGTTGACTGCCCCAGGGGCAGTCGACTGGTGTTGGGTTGGACAACTCGTGGAGTTGTCCTTTACTCTTATAAAAAGGGTGACTTTTGGGCACGAGGAAGGTACGATCCTTGAGTGTACCAAAGTGTTGTTCGTGCCAAAAGTGATAAGTTCTTCCTCTCGATTTCTA
This sequence comes from Boesenbergia rotunda, assembly GCA_024364735.1. Classification (NCBI taxonomy): domain Eukaryota; kingdom Viridiplantae; phylum Streptophyta; class Magnoliopsida; order Zingiberales; family Zingiberaceae; genus Boesenbergia; species Boesenbergia rotunda. The sequence continues at coordinate 405,438 of JAGFNQ010000218.1, forward strand.
TTCCATCTTGTAAAGAGGAAGAAGACAACCTTGTAAAGGTTTTCTCCACCTTGAAGGAGCTTTTCATAGTAGAGAGTGTGCTTGTGCGTGGATCCTTGGATTAGTCACCTTTTGGGGTGGATACCAAGTAAATTCTCTTGTTAGCATTGAATCTCTTGTTTTTCATATATTTTGTTTGTATTGTGCTAACCATCTTGTAGAGAAAGATGAGAAAAAGTGTTATTCACCCTCCCCCCCTCTAGCAAGCGCCACGATCTAACAAGTGGTATCAGAGCCGGTTCGCTTAGGGAGAACTCACTGTCGACCGGAGTATCAAGAAATGACGTTTCAAGAGGGCTATAGCACCGCAAGGCCACCGCTCTTCGACGGCAACGACTTCGCCTATTGGAAAGGTAGGATGGAGTACTATTTGATGAATGACATTGAAAATTGGATGAGTGTTGTAGATGGCTTCGATGCGCGCGTCAATGAACAAGGAGAGCCACTACCGATGAGCAATTGGACCAAGGAGGTGATGAGGAAGGCGCAAGCCAATGCGAAGACCACCACAACGCTTCAATGCGGATTATCAAAGGAACAACTAAACAAGGTGGGGCCTTTCAAGAGTGCAAGGAGCTTTGGGACAAGCTCGTCGAACTCAACGAAGGGTCCAACGAGTCAAGAAGAGCAAAGAAGGACCTATTAGTTGCCCAACTACAATCACTCTCCATGAATGCAAACGAGACGGTAAGCCAACTACATGGGAGAGTCAAAGAAATCATCAACGAGCTCCATGAAATTGGTGAAAAGGTTGAGAACCGAGATCTCGTGAGGTATGTTCTACAATAATTCCCTAGGACTACGTTGTGGGCATCAATGGTTGATGCCTACAAAGTATCAAGGGATTTATCTACGGTAAAGTTAGATGACTTGTTTTGTGAATTTGAGTTACATGAGCAAGCTAACATTTCGTCTACAGAAAAAGGTGTAGCATTTATTGTAGAGAAGAGAGAAGAAAAAGAAGAAGGAGAAGAAGAAGGTCGTCTATTCATCATCATCCGACTCGGAGGAGTCAAGCACTTCAATGGATAGCGACCAAGAGGCTTTCATGGTAAGGAAAATGCGTAGAGCCTTTAAAAATTTTTCTAACAAGTCTTATGGTAGGAAAGGTTCAAAGAGTAAGAGCAAAGAGAAGGACATAATTTGCTACAATTGCCACCAAGAGGGACACATGAAGAATGAGTGCCCACAACTAAAGAGAAGAGAAGAAAAGAAGGAGGAGAAAAAGATGGGTGACAAGAAGAAATCCAAGGGAAAGGAGAAGAGTGCCACAAACCTCAAAGCTACTTGGGATGATCCATCTTCGTCAGAGAAAGAAGGAGATCACGTGTCACACTTCGCACTAATGGGAGTGGACAATTTGGAGTCATTGATGATCCCCAAAATAGTCTGTCACGAATGTGGGTCTCAAATTTAGATATTTATAAAGCTGAAAACCCTAGCTCATAAAAGTAGAATGAGTAGTATAGGGGCCACAGGTCGTATTTTTCCTAGGGCTAGTTGAATGAATGTTTGATTTAAGCTCGAATTTATGAGTCGTTAAATGTTTTGGGTTTTCGAGATAAAATGGGGGTTTTGTTTTGCAAGTAAGAACGAAAATGAAATTTGAAATAGAATTGACTTAGCTGAATAGAGTTGAACTAGGTATTGCAAAAATTAACTCAATCACTAGGAAAATTGAACAACAATTTGAAATTGCAAGATTAAGATATAAACTGATGTCTATTGCAGAAATGAAACTAAAATTGCATCTAAATTCGGAAAGAAAGGATTAAAGCAAGCTGTAAACTAGAACAGGGTTCGTTTGCGCAGGAAAAATTCCTGATCGGTCTGCTGACCGATCAGATGTAAGCCTGATCGGTCTGATGACCGATCAGGTGGAGTCTGGATCAGACAAAAGTCCGATCAGTGTCTGAAACGTTAGCTGATGCAGAACTGATACAATGCAGAATTGAAATCGAAGACAAAATTACAAACTACAAACACCATTTCGAGTTCTTCACCGAGATTGCTCCTTGCTGTCACCCAAGGATTCGAACTCGGAACCCCCTCGCTCGATAATCAATCGAACTCAGCTGCAAAGGCCAAATCGCGACGCTTGGAGTATAGTCTGAACTCCTTCCAATCCATTCTTCCTCAATGGTGTGGATGGCAAGTGGTAGCTCAGAGAACTGCGATCCAACTCAGAGAACCCCTTTGACTTGGTTCGATTGATGGAGATGTGGAATCGAGTGGAGATCGGCCGGATGAAGCTTGCTCACGGTGAAACACTCGCAGGAGCTCTCAAAATCAAATTGATCACAATCCCTTTACTGAACTGACTTCGACGAATTGAAAACTGGAGAAGATCTCGATCTGGGTGGCCGCCTCCGATCAAAATTGAAGAACAACGAAGAACAACATAGCTAGGAAACGCGATCTGGCGACGACCTCGCTCGGCAGAGGGAATTTTTGATTTAACTACCCATTTTGAATTTCGACGCCGAGATTGCTCCGATCTCATCCAACGGTCCGATCAATCCAGCTCGAACCCAAATTCTCCAGATCTTGATCAAGGGTCAAGATCTGCTCCTCCTCAACTCGGATCAATCGGACCTGCATCCAATGGCTCAGAGTGCTCTGATCTTCGAACGGATAGTTAAGGCTCCTCTTGAGCTCGATCCAACGGCTGGATTAATTCTGATCTGGCCCAAACTTTCAGATCTTGGTTCCTGAACTTGGCTAAGTCTATCTTGAACTTGGATGGACCAGAAGTTGACGGATGGCTTGAATCTAACCGCCGTTCTCTTGAATGGATGACCCATATTAACCCGACGCTTGATCCATTTGATCTGGATCTAATTCTGACCCAAGTTTGACCTAATGTGATCTAGGTCCATGATCATTTGAAACCCTACAATATGATATTAAATTTTAGTGCCAAAACATAGTAAATATAGAAAGAATTGAATCTTAAGCCAAATAGAGGTAATTCATGAAACCTTATATAAATGCAAACTTGAGCATAAAATAGTAGATCAAAACTGGATTTGAAGGCCTAATTTAATCAACAAAATGAAAGTTATCAACTCCCCCACACTTATTCTTGGGCGTCCCGAACAAGCTACTAGTAACTAAAATGTATCCCCCTAGGTTCTTCTCAATCATAATAAAAAATAATTGAAAAGAAATTACCTAGGGTTGTCAATTCTAAAAAATCTAAGCTTAATAGACTAGCTTCTTGTCCTTAAATCAACAACTTAGCTTACTTCCTCCTTCATGACTCATTGAGATGAAATCAACACACAAACCTTTCCAAAGGGATTTTTAGTGGCTCTCTTCCTAAGTTCTACGTTTCAATGGAAGTGGAGCTCACTCAAACACAACATGTTTCTTGAACTACCATAAGCTTGCTTATTATCTACTCTCCTCCATCATTCTTTGCCTTAGATCCACATCTACAAAGGTTTATTAGAACACATAAAAGAAGTATGAAATGAATAGAATGAAAAAGAATTTTCCATGAATTCTGATACCAAAAACTTATGATAAAGGAAATAAAGACATATGATATGATAAGAAAAGGAATATGATAAAAAGGTATAGCATGAAAAAGAAATATGGATAAGTAAGGAAAAATAAAAACTTGGATACTCAAAATTATCTCTAGATGCTCTTTGCCCTCTCAAGGTAGCTTCTTATAAATTCTGAGCCAATGTGAGTGAGTATGAGCTGAATTGGAGGAGGTTCACTATTGAAAATAAGATTCTGTGCTGTGCCAGCTTCTTGGATTGGTCCAGCGACCGATCAGACATGCTCTAATCGATCCACTGACCGAACTGGTGCTCCCTGATCGGACTGGAGACCGATCAGGGACTGATCAGTAGCTGAAATCAGAATTCTGAAACTGATTTTTGCCTGAATTTTTCCTTTCTTCCACTCATCACCAATTCTCAACCCATTTAGCTTCTTATTCTCGACTTCAAACTCAGAAATCCATCCATCTTTTGAACTTTCATGATCTTATTTGACTTTTCTTTCATTTCTTTCCTTCCCTTCTTCTTTTCTTCATATTTATTTTTTTTCTCTTTTTCTTCAGCTGCATTGTTATGTCTTTTTTTTTTCTTTTTCTACAGCTTCTCTACATCCCACAACCAATTCCTACTCCCTCATCTCCACTTCAGTCATGGCATCAATTGAAACTTTTGAAAACAATTCCACTTACCAATTCCATGTCTAAATGAAAACATTTTGGTAGGCTTGAAGAGTATCACTCAAAACTAACCTTTATGAGCTCCTATTTCTTTCAAAATTCTCCTCATGGAGTTAAAACACCAAACAACATTCATAAATCAAATTGCTCCAAAGGTAATCTTAACTTTTCAATACTCACCACTTATACTTTGATACACCATCCATCAACTTTGGCACACTTCTTCATTTCTTTTCTTTTTTTTCTGTTTTTGCATTATGTTTCTCATATTCTTCCATTCCTTCCAAAATTTTTATCAAGACATTCGGAATCCACAAAAACATTCCATCTTAAATTCCATATAAACAGATTGCTATCACAACATAAGCTTCAAAATACATCATTTCTCACCAAAACCATTTAAAAAAACATTAGCTACCTCCCCCACACTTAAACCTTTGTCCGTCTCGGGCAAAATGACATCAAGAAAAATCTCAAGTAACCAAGTATATGTAGAGAAATATGGGTATGAGTAGAAAAATAGGGAAGGAAAAAGAATAAGGCATGAAACAACAAGATAGGTTGCAACACTTATATGGAAAAAGGAAGACAATGTGAATAACCTTTATAAATGTGGTCCAATCATAGAAATATGATTTCGAAAGAACCTAAGCAAGTTCTAGAGTGCAATCACATGTGTGTATCTCAACAATAAAGCTAAGTCCTCACTAGGTAAAAAGAATTCATCTCAAATCATCACTCTAGAGTCCACAACCAAGTAGTACTCAAGCAACTAAGAATTTCATCCATTGACTCAAATCCTAAGTCTTGACAACCAAATTTAATTTATTTTCAAAAGACTCTAAAATGATATAGAGAAAACCTAGAGGGATATATTTATTCCTAATCATTCAAAAATAAGGTGCCAACATGGTAAAATGATGTCTACAATCACTATTTATTCAATCTACACTTCCTAAACATTTATTATCAAAACTCATTGGAAAAACATTTATTCTCTATTTGAAAACAATGAAATGGAAGCTACAATAAAGTAAAATGCAAGGAAAAAGAAACTCCCCTTTAGGTTGGGTAGATAGCATCTTTGATGTACACTCCATCCACCTCTAGCTCCTTTAATTCTTCCAAGTACTTCTTGAGCCGGTGGCCATTAACTTTCCACACAAAACCATTAGTCTCATCTTTTATTTCAACAACACCATAGGGAAAATATTAGCTACAATAAATGGACCTTCCCACCTTGACCTTAACTTACCCTTTATCAATTTGAGTCTTGATTTGTACAATAAGACCTTGTCACCAATTTGAAATTCTTTTCTCACTATTCGCTTGTCATGGAAGTTTTTGGTCTTTTCTTTGTAGATCCTTGAATTCTCAAATGCTTCAAGTCTAATTTCCTCAAGCTCTTGAAGTTAAAGTTTCCTCTCTTCTCCCACCTTGGTAGCATTGAAATTACAAGCCTTCACCGCCCAATATGCCTTGTGTTCTATCTCAACGGGAAGATGACAAGCTTTACCATAGACTAACCGGTAGGGAGACATGCTAATTGGTGTCTTGAATGCCGTTCTATAGGCCCAAAGTGCATCATCTAGCCTTTTGCTCCAATCTTTTCTATTTGGCCCAACGGTCTTTTCCAAAATTGATTTGATTTCTCTATTTGAGATTTTGGCTTGGCCATTTGTTTGGGGATGGTAGGAAGTAGAAATCTTATGTACAACCCCATATTTACTAAGCAAAGCCTTCATGTGTTTATTGCAAAAATGAGATCCTTTGTCACTTATTATAGCTCTAGGAATTCCAAACCTACAAAATATGTGTGACCTAACAAAAGTAACAACAACAGAAGAATCATCAGTCTTGGAGGGAATAACCTCCACCCATTTAGAGACATAATCTACAGCAAGTAAAATATACAAATATCCACAGAATGCAGGAAAAGGTCCCATAAAATCAATTCCCCAAACATTAAAAATCTCACAATATAGCATAGTCTGTTGGGGCATCTCATGTCTAGCTCCTATGTTTCCAGTTCGTTGGCATCTATCATAATTTTTATAAAACACATATGCATCATGAAACAAGGTGGGCCAATATAAACCACATTCTAAAACTTTTCTAGCTGTTCTTTGTGGACCAAAGTGTCCCCCACATGCTGATTGTAACGCCCGTCTTTTTCCCACACCTTACGGTGTGGCGAGAAAGTCGTCGTTACGCTTAACATACATGTACATATCAAACGTCTTAATGCAGCGGAATAATTTTTTTCTTCTACACGTACTTTTAACCATGCAACTAATACATGAAACATGCCTAACTTGTCATTCATGAACCTAGTGTCATTGAACTTAGCATATTAACGACATGCATGACATCATAACTTAACCATTCCATAACTTATTCATCATCATCATAAGTAGCAAGTAACTTATCCGTAAACATAGCATCATGAGTCTTAAGTCATTCATCAGGCATAACCATTATAAACATAGCATAGAATCTAAGGAGGCATTTCCAAGACCCAAGACATGCAATATGCGTAACTAAGAGAATCCTTTGCCAAGTCACTGCCACACACACACATGCTCTTGCCTCTTCTGCTGCTTCCCTTAGTAGCTTCTTGTTTGATCTGCAGTACGAGGAAAATAAAACTATAAGCACATAGGCTTAGTAAGACCCTTTCCTACTCACTAAAGTCATACGTCACTTAGACATAAAACATATCAATTATCTCACATAGCAAAATTCTGAACATGAAACATAGGCATAGTCTTGGCGTAAGTTATAAGCGTATGAACAACTAATATAGCATGATTCTTAACATAAACATAGACCTAAACTTACTTAACATGGCATCATTCCTAACATACATGAGCATGAAACATAGCATGGTATACTTCTTAACATACATGAGCATGGAACATAGCGTGGTATAACTCTTAACATACATGAGCATGAGACATACTTATACATGGCATAATTCTTGGCCTACATGAACATAAAACATACTTATCATAGCATGAGATATAAGCATAAGCATAAACATAAAACATACTTACCCTGGCGCGATGCATAACATGGATGTATGCATGAGTCAAATGCATTTACTACATAAGGATGCTTAGTTTTAAAACCATACTTTTAAATGCTTAGCATAAACATAACATCATTGGGGTCCCCGGCTTGTACCACATACATACATCATAAGCGCGCATCCCTAAGTAAATACGAGGTAGCTAGCCTCGACCTACTAGGGTAAGGACAGCATAGTCGGTAGTCCCAGAACCGGGGCGTTCTTAAGGTGCCCATCCCTGTTGCACAGCTTCGGTAGCGCCAGAATCGTGGACAGCTTCGGTAGTCTAGAACCGGGGCGTTCTTAAGGTGCCCATCCCTTGGACCCTTACTTCGGTCCGGTACAAGCCCCATTCGTAAAATAAAATAACTATGCATGCTTCATCATTCATACTTGTCATTCATACTTATCATTCATACTTATTTCATATCATCGTTATGCCTTCATCATTCATACTTATCATTCATACTTAAGGCATAACCATCATCTTCATTCATACTTATCATTCTTTATTCATAAAATAGGACATACATGCATAATCATGTTTCTAGTCATAAACATCATCTTGGTTCATAAGGCTTGCATGATCATGATACGTAAATAAACATGCACGTCATACATGATACATTTCATCTAGCATACATAATCCTAGCATTCATCATAAAGCATGGATAGTAAGCTACATATAAACATGACGCATACTCCTAGGGTTCATGGCATTCATCCTAAAACATGCATATACCTTCATGAATCATAAATCCATTATAAGCATTTATTAACATACATGCATCATTCTATTTACCATGACATACTCCTACATCAATTACATATATTCATGGTATATGATCTAAATATTCATGAGTAAAACATGACATAAAATCCACCATACAAGGCCATATTATATAACACATAAACCAAGATTTTTAGTAACATGAAGGTCTTTACATCATGCTTAACTATGTACTAGCATCATGGTAACTTATAAACATGCATTCTTGAGACCTTAACCCAAACCAAACCCTAGGTTTGGGTCTTGGCCGAAAGCCCTAAGGGACCATGGGTCCATGGAAAATTTGCCTAGATCATGATTAACATCCCTTACCTTACATATCATGCCATAGAAAAATCATTTGAACCCTTGATTGAACTTAACCCCAAGTCCTAGGCCTAAAGCATAGATTGGCCGAAACCCTAGAAGGGTAACAAGTCCATGGGGAAATTCATATAACACCATTATCACCCATAAGGTATCATAGGAAATATATTAATCATGCTTGGAAAGGTTGGAGTTTATCCTAGCCCCTTAACCTTGATGTGGCCGAAACCCTAGGGGGTTTCTAGGGTGCTACAAAACTTCCAACATCATACTTTTAGGCTTAACCTATCGTGAGTAAACATTTGAAAACATAAAGGAAGTCTTTAACATGATTTCTAGCCCAACCAAGGCTTGGCCGAAACCTCCATAAGCCCTAACCATGGATTTTTCCAACATATCATGCCAATAAAACTTAGATCATGATAAATATCTTGAAAGCTATCATACCACAGGTGAGGGGGTCTTACCTTCCTTGATCTTGCTTACAAACTTTGAATAGAAAATAATAAGAGAACCTCCTTGTCTCTAAACTTCTCCTTAGTCCTTAAAAAATCCTTGTAGAAGGCCTTAGATCTTCAAGATGGAGGCTTATATGAACTTTTCCCAAGGAAGAAGGGGGCTTGGGGTTTTCGGCTAGGAGGAGAGGAAGAAGAAGAGGAGAGTAATTGGCTTGATGGAAGAAGAGAGGAGAAATGTAACTCCTTCTCTTATGCTTTTATGCCACATTAAGGAGGGTAAGTGAAGAGTCATAGTGTCTCTTCATTCTTTCCCAAGCCTTAACAAAAATCCACTTCATTCCCTCATAGCACTCCCTTGCTAGGTGAATTGGTTGGTGCATGCATGGTAGTAGACTAGGTCCAAGGTTCAATCCTTGGTGCATGCACTTTATTTTTATTTTCTTTTTATTTCATTTTTCCTTATTTTCGAAAATTTCCTAAAATTCACCCATAATCATGCTAAAATTCCTAATTACAATTCTTTTATATTTATATTAATTTATACCTAATTAAAACCCATTTTTTTGAGTCCATATAAAGCCCATTAGTACTTAGTTTCTTAATTTAAATGAGAAAATCATGGGTTTCTAGGCTAAGGTTCGTACTAATATTTCTAAATCCTTCAGAAAATTATCTAGACATACTTAATATTTTAAAGAAAATATTAAAAAAAAATTCCGGGTCGTTACATTGATGAATGACAAAAAGTAAGTACTGAACAAATCTCATGGTCTGGTATGCATCTCCCAATTATTTGATCACTACAAAATTTCCATAAATACGGGTCATCCCACACATAGAATTTTGCATCGCTTTTAAGTTTATCTTTTTGAGCTTTAGAAAATTATGTAGGAAAAACATGTGCAGCTAAAAAATTAACAAGATCTGCATACCAAGGTGTCTCACCATGTACTGCAAGGAGGTGTTCATCTCAAAAATCATCGTCAATGGTGGTAGGAGATCCATCTCCTTCAATCCTGCTTAGGTGATCTGCAAACAAGTTTTCTTTGCCACTTCTATCTCTGATTTCCAAATCAAATTCCTGGAGTAGAAGTATTCATCTAATTAGCCTAGGTTTCGTATCTGGCTTCTTCAATAAGTATTTTAAAGCTACATGATCAGAGAAAACAATGACATATGAGCACAATAAGTAAGATCTAAAACGGTCTAAAGCAAAAACTATGGCAAGAAGCTCCTTCTCAGTGGTATTGTAATTTGCTTGGGCGGCATCTAGGTCTTGGAAGCATAGCATATGACATGAGGTGCTCCCTCCACCCTCTGTGCTAGAACAGCTCCCATTGCAAAGTTAGATGCATCACTCATTAATTCAAATGACAAATTTCAATCAGGTGACTTAATAATAGGAGCAGAGATAAGGACCTCCCTGAGTCTGTGAAAAGCTTCTTTGCACTTATCATCAAAGCAAAATTCAACATCTTTTTGCAAAAGTTTTGTCAAGGGTCAAGCAATATCGCTAAAGTCTCTAATAAACCTGCGGTAGAAACCTGCATGTCCAAGGAAAGCACGAACATCCCGTACGCATACGGGATAAGATAAAGAAGAAATAACACTTATTTTTGCAGGATCTACCTCTATACCTCTCCTAGAGACTATATGTCCAAGTACAATACCATGCTCTACCATAAAGTGACATTTTTCAAAATTAAGCACAAGGTTAGTCTCAATGCAACGGTGTAAAACCCTAGACAAGTTTTCTAAACATGAATCAAAAGACGTGCCAAAAACTGAAAAGTCATCCATAAATATCTCCATACAATGCTCTAACAACTTACCAAATATGCTTACCATGCATCGCTGAAATGTTCCTGGTGCATTGCAGAGTCCAAAAGGCATCCGTCTGTAGGCAAAAGTGTCAAAGGGGCAAGTGAAGGTAGTCTTCTCTTGGTCCTCTAGATCTATACAAATCTGGAAGTAGCCTGAATAACCATCCAAAAACAATAATGGGACTTCCCTGCTAGTCTCTCAAGCATCTGATCAATAAAGGGTAAAGGGAAGTGGTCTTTCCTCGTGACGGTGTTTAGCTTCCTGTAATCAATGCACACTCTCCAAGAATTTTTGACTCTGGTAGGTACTAGCTCGTTGCTTGCATTTTCTACCACTGTAACTCCAGATTTCTTGGGCACCACATGTATGAGACTAACCCACTGACTATCAGAAATGGGGTAAATGATATCTGCTTATAGAAGTCGAGTCACCTCTTTCTTAACAACGTCCAAAATAAGTGGATTAAGTCTCCTTTGCGGTTGCCTCACTGGTTTAACATTTTCTTCCAAGAATATCCTGTCCATACAAAGAGTTGGGCTAATACCTGGTATATCTGATAATGTCTACCCAATAGCCTTCTTGTACTGCCTCAGGACTTGCAATAATTTTTCTTCCTGCTCTGATTCAAAATGCTGAGCAATGATAACTGGAAAATTCTGCTCCTCTCCTAAGTACACATATTTCAAATGGTCTGGTAGTGACTTAAGTTCAATCTGGCCCTACTCAGAAGGTATGAGTGATCCTTGGGGCTCAGTGCAATCCCCTACACTATCACACCTAAACTCTGAATCCTCTGAAATATCAATAGAAATAGGTGATCCTTGGGGCTCTGTGCAATCCCCTACACCTAAAAAATCCTCTCCAACTGGAAGTAGGTCTGAAATAACCTCTGAAATGTCCTTAGCCTCAATAGCAAATATATCCTCAGCCTCCTCTGAACTGCCAACTCCTCTGGAAACATCAAATGAAACTCCCTTAGCAAGTATATCTGCATCATCCAACTCCTCTAGAATACCAATGCTCATAATGGAGTGGTCCTCTCTCGGGTGCTTCATAGCATCAAAAATGCTAAACTGAACTACCGTGTCTCCAATCTCCATCGAAAGTGTACCAGCATAAATATCTATCTTTGTTCTAGCAGTCTTCAGAAATGGTCTCCCTAAAATAAGTGGGGATCGGTGTGCAAGGTAATCTCCCTCCATATCCAAAATATAAAAATCTGCAGGAAATATCAGCTTCTTTAGCTTTACCAAAACATCTTCAATTATAGCAGCTGGTTGGGTCTGGCTCCGGTCTGCTAACTGTATCACCACACCAGTAGGCTGTAAAGGGCTAATGCCAAGCATCTGGAAGACTGACCTGGGCATCACATTAATGGAGGCTCCTAAATCCAACATAGCATCGTGGAACATGGTCCTCCCAATCTCGCAAGACACAGTAACAACTCCAGGGTCTTCACACTTCTGAGGAATGGTATGAATAAGTGCTGAAATATTTTTCCCTAAGCTGACCAACTCATTCTCCTTAAGCTTCTTTTTGTGAACACATAAATCTTTCAGGAACTTTGCATACTTAGGAATCTGTTTTATCATAGTCAACAAGGGTACATTAATCTCTATTTTACTGAACAATTTAACTAGCTCATTGTATTCCTTAGCTTTCTCCTCTTCCACTTGCTTCTTAGCTTGGGTTTTGCGCTGAGGGAAAGGCAAAGGAACTCTCCTTTCTTCCTCTTGTGCCGAAACATGAGAGGCTGAAATTGGGATTGATTTCCTTACTGAGGTAGCTATTGTGAACCCACTTTTGTCACTGATTTCTCCTTCATTCTCCACCAAAATTACAGGATTACTTGAGGAAGGAGTTAGGCTCGGACTAGGGGTGGAACCAACTGAATTTGAAGTGATTTCATGGTTGTTTTGGGCTGGAAATGAAGGTGCTGTCCTGTTTCCAGAAAATTCAGCTCTTGGACCATTTTGAGTTGATGCAACCTTCCCACTCCTCAAGGTAATAGCACTAACGTTCCCCTTTGGGTTTGGAGTAGCTTGAGAAGGTAATTGGCTTGATCCTTGAGCTTGCATTTGATTCATCCCACTAGCCAATTGTCCAATTTGTCTTTCAAGGTTTTGAATGGTGGGATCACTTCTTTGTTGTTGTAGAAGTTGTTGAAGCATCTCCTCTATTCTTTGTTGTTGTGCATTTCCTCCACTAGAACCTCCATAGCCCCCTTGGTTAGCATGAGGCTTTGATGGACCTTGAAATGTAGAAGTAGGTTGTTGAAATTGTTGAACTTGCTGAGATCCTTGAAAATAGGGCTGTTGGGGCTGATTATAGGACTGAAATGATGGAGAAAATTGCTAGAAATTTTGCTGAGAACTTGGTTGAAATGGTTGAGAATTGTAACTCTGAAAATTCTGAGGTTGAGGTTGCAATTGTGGTTGTAAAGGTTGAAATTATGTAGGTTGAAAATTTAGATTTGAGGGCTGAAAACTTAGGTTGAATGGTTTATAACCTTGTTGTGAAAACTGATTTTGTTGTTGAAAATTCAAACTTCCTTGATAACCTTGCTGATTCACTTGAAAAGGTGGCTGATTTCCTTGATAGGGTTGCTGAAATTGTTGGAAAGGTTGTTGAAATGGCTAAAATTGTTGTTGTCCTTGTTGAACTTGCTGGAAATTTTGTTGGGGTTGCTGATATTGTGGTTGTGATGGGTTTTGTTGATAGAAAGAGTTACCATACTTCAAGTTTGGATGGTCCCTCCAACCAGGATTATAAGTGGATGAATAAGGGTTGTTTTTAGCTTGGAATTGTCCCCTAGTTAGTGCAGCTAATGTCTCATCTTGTTGGAGGTTTGGACATAGATCTGAATTGTGGTATTGGCTAAAACAAATACTGCATAACCTCATCACTGAGCTTGATGGTGGTGGTACTGAAAAATTCTGATTTTGACTCACATTATTTAGAGTCATTTGCTTCACCAGGGATGTGAGCTCCATCAATGAATTCTTGATTTCCTTCTGCTCATTTGATACCATCTGAACTTTATTAACTCCTCTGGTAGACAAAGCTCTACTCCCAAACTGCTGTGAGTTTTCTGCCATGTTTGAAATGAGCTCCCTAGCTTGATATGGCGTTTTGTTTACTAGGGCACCTCTTACTACAGCATCTATCATGATCCTATCCATCTGCAGAAGTCCCTCATAAAAATACTGAATGAGTAACTACTCACTAATCTGGTGCTGTGGGCAGCTAGAACAAAGTTTGTTAAACCTTTCCTAATAATCATACAAAGTTTCTCCTACCACTTGCTGTATGCCACATATGCTTTTTCTGATAATTGCTATCCTAGATGCTGGAAAGTATTTCTCCAAGAATGCTTTCTTCATAGAAATCCAGCTAAATACATGCCCAGTAGGTAGGTAGTAAAACCAATCCTTTGCTGCTCCAGTAAGGGAAAATGGAAAAGCCCTCAGCTTGATATCTTCCTCTGAAATACCCTGAGGCTTCATGGTGGAACAGACAATGTGAAACTCATGTAAGTGTCTGTTGGGATCCTCCCCAGACTGGCCTTGAAATTTGGGCAAAAGATGAATAAGTCCAGATCTTAATTCAAAATCTCCAGTGAGCCCTGGATATGCAATGCAAGAGTTCTGAAAAGCATCATCTGGTGCTGCTAGTTCCTTCATAGTTTTCTGGTGGTCTGCCATCTGATCAACTGAATAAACTGAGATAATCTGAGTAGGAAGAATGTCAAAAGCCTCTGAAGCACTGAGCTGATTCCTCCTGGCTCTGAAAATTCTTTCAATTTCTGGATCAAACTCTTCTAGAATACCACTTGCAGATCTGTTCATACACAAATACAAAAATCGTACCAAATGTATACAAAAGATTAAAGCAAACAATTTAGATCACAAAATATAGAGATAAGCACAAGTAAACTGGATCACAAGATATGAAATAAGCACACAAGCTAAATCAAACAAATTCAACTAGTGCTCCCCGGCAACGGCACCAAAAATTTTGATGATCCCCAAAATAGACTGTCACGAATGTAGGGTCTCAAATTTAGATATTTATAAAGCTGAAAACCCTAGCTCACAAAAGTAGAATGAGTAGTATAGGGGCCACAGGTCGTATTTTTCCTACGGTTAGTTGAATGAATGTTTGATTTAAGCTCGAATTTATGAGTCGTTAAATGTTTTGGGTTTTCGAGATAAAATGGGGGTTTTGTTTTGCAAGTAAGAACGAAAATGAAATTTGAAATAGAATTGACTTAGCTGAATAGAGTTGAACTAGGTATTGCAAAAATTAACTCAATCACTAGGAAAATTGAACAACAATTTGAAATTGCAAGATTAAGATATAAACTGATGTCTATTGCAGAAATGAAACTAAAATTGCATCTAAATTCGGAAAGAAAGGATTAAAGCAAGCTGTAAACTAGAACAGGGTTCGTTTGTGTAGGAAAAATTCCTGATCGGTCTGCTGACTGATCAGATGTAAGCCTGATCGGTCTGATGGCCGATCAGGTGGAGTTTGGATCGGACAAAAGTCCGATCAGTGTCTGAAACGTGAGCTGATGCAGAACTGATACAATGCAGAATTGAAATTGAAGACAAAATTACAAACTACAAACACCAGTTCGAGTTCTTCACCGAGATTCCTCCTTGCTGTCACCCAAGGATTCGAGCTCGGAACCCCCTCGCTCGATAATCAATCGAACTCAGCTGTAAAGGCCAAATCGTAACGCTTGGAGTATAGTCTGAACTCCTTCCAATCCTTTCTTCCTCAATGGTGTGGATGGCAAGTGGTAGCTCAGAGAACTACGATCCAACTCAGAGAACCCCTCTGACTTGGATCGATTGATGGAGATGTGGAATCGAGTGGAGATCGGCCGGATGAAGCTTGCTCGCGGTGAAACCCTCGCCGGAGCTCTCAGAATCAAAATGATCACAATCCCTTTACTGAACTGACTTCGACGAATTGAAAACTGGAGAAGATCTCGATCTGGGTGGCCGCCTCCGATCAAAATTGAAGAACAACGAAGAACAACAGAGCTCGAAAACGCGATCTAGCGACGACCTCACTCGGCAGAGGGAATTTTTTATTTAACTTCCCATTTTGAATTTCGACGGCTGAGATTTCTCCGATCTCATCCAACGGTCCGATCAATCCAGCTCGAACCCAAACTCTCTAGATCTTGATCAAGGGTCAAGATCTGCTCCTCCTCAACTCGAATCAACCGGACCTGCATCCAATGGCTCAGAGTGCTCTGATCTTTGAACGGACGGTTAAGGCTCCTCCTGAGCTCGATCCAACGGCTGGATTAATTCTGATCTGGTCAAAACTTTCACATCTTGGTTCCTGCACTTGGCTAAGTCTATCTTGAGCTTGGATCGACCAGTAGTTGGCGGATGGCTTGAATCTAACCGTTCTCTTGAATGGACAGCCCATATTAACCCGACGCTTGATCCATTTGATCTGGATCTAATTTTGACCCAAGTTTGACCCAATGTGATCCAAGTCCATGATCATTTGAAACCCTATAATATGATATTAAATTTTAGTGCCAAAACATAGTAAATATAGAAAGAATTGAATCTTAAGCCAAATAGAGGTAATTCATGAAACCTTATATAAATGCAAACTTGAGCATAAAATAGTAGATCAAAACATAGATTTGAAGGCCTAATTTAATCAACAAAATGAAAGTTATCAGTCATCCGACGATGAGAGGAGCTCTAGTAGTGAAGATGAAAGTGAAGGTTCATCATCCGAATCTGAGGCTTCGGTGAAAGTGAAGGATGCCTCAAAAATGTGGATAGTGGATAGCGGGTGTTCAAGGCACATGACCGGAGATGTAAGCAAGTTCACCACTATTAGCTATCTAAGAGAAGGCACTGTATCTTTCGGAAATAGTGGGAAACTCAAAATCATTGGTAGGGGAACCATTGAGGTATCTCCTATAATCACTATCCACAAAGTTCTTTTAATTAAGGGAATGAAGTTTAATTTACTTAGTGTAAGTCAACTTTATGATGTTGGATATAGGGTTGAGTTTCATGTTAGAAAGTGTCTAATTAAACAAAATGGATCCGAAAATGTTACGCTAGAAGGATATAGAGAGGCTAATCTTTACTATCTTAATCTTACTTATGCTACTAACAATTTGCCTAAGTGTCTCATATCTAAAGAAGAAAAAGGATAGTTGTGGCACCGGCGACTTGGGCACATCAACATGAAGAATATAGCAAGAGTTGCCAAGAAGGAGTTGGTGAAGGGGCTCCCCATGATCAAGTATGAAAAGACCAAGATGTGTGATGCATGCCAAGAGGGTAAGCAATCTAAGTCATAACACAAAGGTAAAACCTTAACTATCACTACTTTACCTTTAGAATTATTGCATATAGACTTATTTGATTGTCATAGTACTCCATCCTTGGTAGGGAGTAAATATTGTTTGGTTATTGTAGATGATTTTTCTAGATTTACTTGGGTATTTTTCATGAAACATAAGGATGATACCTTAGGAATTTTCATAGGTTTTAGTAAGAGGGTTGTAAATGAAAAACACCTCAAAATTAACCGAATTAGGAGTGACCATGGTGGGGAGTTTGAAAACTCAAACACCTTACAATTTTGTTTAGAAAATAGGTACAAGCATGAATTTTCATGCCCAAGGACCCCTCAACAAAATGGTGTGGTAGAAATGAGAAATAGAGCCCTACAAGAGATCGCTAGGACTATGCTTAATGCATATTCACTTCCTAGCTACTTTTGGGCCGAAGCGGTAAATACCGCTTGTTACATCCAAAACCGGATCTTAATTCATAGGTTTTTAGGGAAAAATCCATTTGAATTGTGAAATGGGAGAACTCCACAAGTTCACTATTTTAGGGTTTTTAGGTGTAAGGTTTATATTTTAAACACCAAGGATGACTTGAGGAAGTTTGAGTCTAAAGCGGATGGGGGGATTTTAGTTGGATATTCATCCACTAGTAGGAGATATAGAGTCTATAACAAAAGGACTAAAGTAATTGAAGAGTCTTCAAATGTGGATATTTATGAGACCACTAGTACCTACCCTAGGAAATCATCTATTGATAAGGACATAGAAGAAAGTCAACCTCTTGCCCAAGGAATTCAAAACCTACATTTGGGGGGCAATGATCAAGGGGGAGAGAGAAGTGCACTAGAGGATGAGCATCATGTAACCAATGAACCCATAACCTCTAGGCCCTTAAGGCATCACCAAGATCACCTTATTGACCAAATAGTGAGTGATGTCACTCAAGGGGTGAGAACTAGGTCTTACTTTAGGGAACAAAGTGGTCAAATTGCCTTAATTTCTCGATCAGAACCAAAATCTATTGATGAGGCATTGGGTGATGTGGATTGGGTCCTAGTTATGCAAGAGGAATTGAATCAATTTGAAAGAAGTGAAGTATGGGAGTTAGTGCCTAGGCCCAATGATTGTACCATTGTCACCACTAGATGGGTCTTTATGAACAAGCTAGATGATCAAGGAAAGATAAATAGAAACAAGGCTAGGTTGGTTGCAAGGGAGTTTAATCATGTAGAGGGTCTTGATTATGATGAGACATATGCCCCCGTTGCTAGACTAGAGTCTATTAGGATTTTATTAGCATATGCCGCTCACATGGGTTTCACACTTCACCAAATGGATGTGAAGTCGGTATTCCTTAATGGGGTTATTAAGGAAGAGGTATATGTAGAGCAACCACCCGGGTTTGAAAACCCAAATTACCCTAGGCATGTCTATAAACTAAGAAAAGCCTTGTATGGATTGAAACAAGCTCCCCGGGCTTGGTATAAAAGGCTTTCATCGTTCTTAGTATCCAAGGGTTTTAGGAGAGGTACAATTGATCCAACTCTTTTCCTAAAATCTAAGGATAAGGATATTTTTATGGCTCAAGTCTATGTAGATGATATTATTTTTGGGCCCACAAATAGTGAATTTCTCCATGAGTTCATTAAATGCATGGAGAATGAGTTTGAGATGAGTCTTGTGGGAGAGTTGACCTTTTTTTAGGCCTACAAGTTAAACAAATCAATGAAGGGACTCATGTGTATCAAACTAAATATGCTAGGAAAATCATTAAGAAATTTGGTCTAGAAAATGCTAAGGTAGTATCTACCCTTATAGGAACAAATGTAAAAATGGATAGTGATCTTGAAGGTAAAATGGTAGATTCAAAGCAATATAGGAGCATAATTGGTAGTTTATTGTACCTAACCGCCAGTAGACCCGATATACTATTTGCGGTAGGTATGTGTGTAAGGTACCAATCATGTGCAAAAGAGTCACACCTAGTGGTAGTCAAGAGGATCTTAGGATACATTAAAGGTACTCTTAATGTCGGGCTTTGGTATCCTAGAACTCAAAATATTAAACTTTTTGGATACACCGACTCGGACTATGCGGGCTGTAAACTAGATAGGAAGAGTACTAGTAGAGGATGTCAATTTATTGGGTCATCTTTAGTTAGTTCGAGTAGTAGGAAACAACCATGTGTTGCCCTATCAACAACGGAGGTCGAATATGTGGCAATGGGTGGTTGTGTGTCCCAACTACTTTGGATCATACACACCTTAGAGGATTATGAATTACATTACTCCAAAGTCAAGGTTTTGTGTGATAATGTAAGTACAATTAACTTGACCAAAAATCCGGTTCACCATTCTAGAACAAAACACATTGAAGTGAAGCATCACTTCATTAGGGATCATGTGAAAAGGGGTGACATAGATTTGCACTATGTTGAGTCAAAGTCAAACCTTGCCGATATATTTACCAAGCCTCTTCCCGAAGCGGAGTTCACATCCTTTAGAAGAGGTCTTGATATGTGTTTTGTAGAAGTATAGGATGGACCTTGGGGTAGTATAATAGGAAGGTGGTGCTTTGATCCATTAGGATGATACAAATGATTCACTTGTGCTTATGGCATAGTGTTGGGTCATAAGATGTATCAAATTATGAAAAATAGACCAACAATGGGGCAAGCAAGTGTTTAATTAATGGACATCTTGCCCAAAGATCATGGTTGGATATTTTAAACATTTAAAAATCATTCTGTGTTTTATATGTTTTGCCATAAGCTTGGAACATATATGATTACAAAACTAAGTTGAAACTTTGATACAAAGTTAGTGGTTTTCAAGAAATTTGGACTTTCGTCAAAAAGTCAAGCATGTTTGCATTTTTCATGAACTAATATTTTTCCTTGTTAGAGTATATCATATAAAACATGCTTGCAAATTTTTATATTTTTTTGAAATTTTCTGGAATTTTTGGGGAGTTTCTGAAATTTAGCTCAGAAGCTAAAAATTCTGTTTGACAGAGTATCAGTCGACTGCCCTCTGTCGCAGTCGATTGATACTCCTTGTTTCAGCAGTCTGATATTTTTTAAGAAATTCGAAATTCTCTCATTTGATCCCATGGGTGAGTATTGCTTAGGGCAATCGTTTTGATGGTGTCAAAGGGTGAGAATGAGTGGTTTAAGTTAGGTTTGTAACTTAACTTTAGTTTATTTTGGTTTATGAAAATTGAAAATGGAGAAGGCATAGATTAAGGGGGAGGGTATCTCTTGTTTTCTTGCTATGACTTGCTTTTCAATTGCTGTTATTTGTGTTGTTTTATCCCTAACTTAATCATGTTGCCACACATCAAAAAGGGGGAGATTGTTGGGGCAATCGACCCAAGAATGATCGTGAAGATCATGGTTTTGATGTGTGTGTCAACATGGTTTAAGGTTAGGGTGTTATCTTGTTATTTGATTTGTGTGATTGAGTTTGCGGGACTTGGAGAATCACACATGGAGGACTTATCCGAGGGACGAGAGCCGAGGCAAGAGGACTCCAAGGGCAAGCCGGGAAGTGGACTTCAAAGGGCACACGTGAAGGGTGGCATGGAGGCAAGCCAAGGGAAGGCTTGTCTACGCATCCGAGGGACGATAGCCGGTGGAAGAAGACTTCAAGGGGTGAGCCAAGGGAGTATACTTGAAGGCGCACGTGAAGGAGGGTCAAGGAGGGTCTTCGGAGTGAGGAAGAGAAATTGTATAGGCTGGGCAATCGACTGGTAGAAAGGCAGTCGTCTACCAGCTAATTCTCAAACTCACAGAATGTTTGAGACCTTGGACCAGTCGACTGATACTCCCGAAAACTAGCCGTTGAGTTAGCCGTTGGCTAGCAATTAAGGCTAGACCAGTCGACTGCCCCAGGGGCAGTCGACTGGTGTCGGGCTGGACAACACGTGGAGTTGTCCTTTATTCTTATAAAAAGGGTGACTTTTGGGCACGAGGAAGGTATGGTCCTTGAGTGTACCAAAGTGCTGTTCGTGCCAAAAGTGAAAAGTTCTTCCTCTCTATTTCTATTCCATCTTGTAAATAGGAAGAAGACAACCTTGTAAAGGTTTTCTCCACCTTGAAAGAGGCTTTTCTAGCGGAGAGTGTGCTTGTGCGTGGATCCTTGGATTAGTCACCTTTCGGGGTGGATACCAAGTAAATTCTCTTGTTAGCATTGAATCTCTTATTTTTCATATATTTTGTTTGTATTGTGCTAACCATCTTGTAGAGAAAGATGAAAAAAAGTACTATTCACCCCCTCTAGCAAGCGCCATGATCTAACAAGTGGTATCAGAGCCGGTTCGCATTGGGAGAACTCACCGTCGATCGGAGTATCAAGAAATGGCGTTTCAAGAGGGCTATAGCACCGCAAGGCCACCGTTCTTCGACGAAAATGACTTCGCCTATTGGAAAGGTAGGATGAAGTACTATTTGATGAACGACATTGAAAATTGGATGAGTGTTGTAGATGACTTCGATGCACCCGTCAATGAACATGGAGATCCACTACCAATGAGGAATTGGACCAAGGAGGTGATGAGGAAGGCGCAAGCCAATGCGAAGACCGCCACAACGCTTCAATGCGGATTATCAAAGGAACAACTAAACAAGGTGGGGCCTTTCAAGAGCGCAAGGACCTTTGGGACAAGCTCGTCGAACTCAACGAAAGGTCCAACGAGTCAATAAGAGCAAAGAAGGACCTATTAGTTGCCCAACTACAATCACTCTCCATGAAGGCAAACGAGACGTTAAGCCAACTTCATGGGGAGTCAAAGAAATCATCAACGAACTCCATGTAATTGGTGAAATGGTTGAGAACCGAGATCTCATAAGGTATGTTCTACAATAATTCCCTAGGACTACATTGTGGGCATCAATGGTTGATGCCTACAAAGTATCAAGGGATTTATCTACGGTAAAGTTAGATGACTTGTTTTGTGAATTTGAGTTACATGAGCAAGCTAACATTTCCTCTAAAGAAAAAGGTGTAGCGTTTATTGTAGAGAAGGAGAAGAAGAAGGTCGTCTATTCATCATTATCTGACTCGGAGGAGTCAAGCACTTCAATGGATAGCGACCAAGAGGCTTTTATGGTAAGGAAAATGCATAGAGCCTTTAAAAATTTTTCTAACAAGTCTTATGGTAGGAAAGGTTCAAAGAGTAAGAGCAAAGGGAAGGACATAATTTGCTACAATTGCCACCAAGAGGGACACATGAAGAATGAGTGCCCACAACTAAAGAGAAGAGAAGAAAAGAAGGAGGAGAAAAAGAGGGGTGACAAGAAGAAATCCAAGGGAAAGGAGAAGAGTGCCACAAACCTCAAAGCTACTTGGGATGATCCATCTTCGTCAGAGGAAGAAGGAGATCACGTGTCACACTTCGTACTAATGGGAGTGGACAATTTGGGGTCATCCGACGATGAGAGGAGCTCTAGTAGTGAAGATGAAAGTGAAGGTTCATCATCCAAATCTGAGGCTTCGGTGAAAGTGAAGGATGCCTCAAAAATGTGGATAGTGGATAGCGAGTGTTTCAGGCACATAACCGGAGATGTAAGCAAGTTCACCACTATTAGCTATCTAAGACTAAGAGAAGGCACTGTATCTTTCAGAAATAGTGGGAAACCCAAAATCATTGGTAGGGGCACCATTGAGGTATCTCATACAATCACTATCCACAAAGTTCTTTTAATTAAGGGAATGAAGTTTAATTTACTTAGTGTAAGTCAATTTTATGATGCGGGATATAGGGTTGAGTTTCATGCTAGAAAGTGTCTAATTAAACAAAATGGATCCGAAAATGTTACGCTAGAAGGATATAGAGAGGCTAATCTTTACTATCTTAATCTTGCTTATGCTACTAATAATTTGCCTAAGTATCTCATATCTAAAGAAGAAAAAGGATAGTTGTGGCACCGGCAACTTGGGCACATCAACATGAAGAATATAGCAAGAGTTGCCAAGAAGGAGTTGGTGAAGGGGCTCCCCATGATCAAGTTTGAAAAGACCAAGATGTGTGATGCATGCCAAGAGGGTTGTTGGGACCGGGTGCATGTCGACAAGGATACGGGTTCGTAAAATTTTAAATTTTTACGTGCAGCGGAAGAATTAGCATAAAATAATTTCCTAAATTATTTTAACCATGTATCTAGCATGCAACCTTATGATGTGTTGACTTAATCATAAAATAAAACTTTGCGGAAAAGTAAACTAATTTACTAAGTACCTTTCGTAACTCGAAGTAAGGGACGAGATCCAACCGTAGCGTCCCTTGGAAGCTCCGCCTCTATTCGCGTCCACGCCGAGTTCTCTTCGGGATGACTTCGCAAAGTCACGAGTTTTGTGCCGAAGAGAACTACTAGATTCTCTATAGGCACAACAAGAAAGATCAAGAGAGGAAAGGGAAACTAACCACCAAGAAAACGGAATCGAATTCCGGGAAGAGAGGAGTCGCTATCCGCTTCTTCTTCTTGTTTCGTTTCTCCTTCTTCTTGAAGCTCACGGCAACCTTGCTTGGTGTTGATAGGGTGCGCCGGCCCTAGCAAGGAAGGTGGGAGCCGGCCCTAATTCTCCATGAAGGGCGCCGGCCCTAAGGGAAAGGAGAGGGAGAAGAGAATAAGAGAGAGGGAGAGAGGAAGTTACTAATCTCTATTAGTAATCCGTGATAAGGGCTTGCCTTTGGTTCCTTTATATAGTAGCAACTCCTTTGCTAAGTTTCCCTCTTAACGGAATTAACGGAATTAGTTATAAGAAATTTATCTTATAAATTCTCTTATTAATTGTTCCGTTTAAGCCGAGTCTTATTATAACTAATTTATAATAAAACAAATTCTTCTTCTCTTTAAATTATGGAATAAATTTTATAAGGAATTTATAAACTTTCTTATTATGGAAAAATCAATTCATAATTGATTTTATAAAATTAAAATAAACCAATTCATGGATTATTTTAACTTCCATAAAAGAATAAATTTCTACAAATTTATTTATATAAATTTCTTTATACAAATTTATTTATCCATAATTTATAAAATAAATCGCACTAGATTCATTTTATTAATTAAACCAATTAAATTAGTTTTTCTCCCTTTTAATGGCCGGCCAACCAAGGAGGGTTGGCACCCTCTTTGGCCAGCCCAAACCGAGCCGAACCAACGCGAATTAAACTCATTTAATTCGCCCAAAAAGCCTTCAAAAGACTTAGCCATTTTTAGCTTCCATTGCGCCTCTGATTAACTTAGATTCGACTTATTTCTCTTGATCGGAAAATCTAATTTTCAACTCGTTTTAAATCCCTCGGATTACCCGTAGTGCATGTGACTAAATAGGCTTTCGATTTATGTTGGCCGTCTATAATCAACCAATTATAGAACGATCATGAGTGGCACCTAGTAGTACATCATGACCCCCAATTAATCGAAAGATCAACGGTTTGACCTCAGAAGAAATTATTCTGAAACCCTTCAGCAGCTCTAATGAATCGTGCCCCATTCCCTTCACCATCTTATACCCACTTGGTTCAGGACACGGTCTATGGTGTCAGTCCCCACTAGGCTGACTACGTCACACCTAGTCCAAGTAGTGTCTTTCTCGTCCATTGGATTTCTAATTACTCTCATGTATTTTAGAGACTCGCACTCTAAACATGATATACTCTGGCCAGAGGTTTTGAGTAACAATCCGACGATAGGCCTGGGTATACATCTCCTCGCAAGGAGTGGTGAATCCTTTGTAGGCTGTTCAAACATCTTTGGGCACTTCGGCTTATACCCAATCATCCTGGGTCCACACCTCCTTGGAGATGCTTGCTTAAGATGTTAAAGTATAAGTCTCCATGACCAAGATGACTTGAACACCGCAAGTCAAAGGAACATCGCACTTAAGCTGCAATAAGAACTTCATTGACATATCTACATGTAGATTCCCATATGAAGTCTTACAGCTAGTCACTCCAATGAACTAGTTCCCTCAACTAGCATCCATGTTTATCTCTGGACATCCCAATGTCACCAGCCAGTGAGAATCAGCTGATTAGAGAATAACCCATGCTAGTCTCAACAGAATTGATAGTGTCCGTTTTTATCAATTCATCGACTAGGGATAATTTCAATACTTCACAATTGCACATTAGAGATAATCACTAGTTGTGATCCCATCACAAATTCTCTTATGCTGTGAGTTGTATTGCGGACATTCAGTAGATGAGTTTAAGATCCCAATCAAATACACAAAACATGTATACTCAAATAGTGAATTATCATTTATTAATATAAATGTTTACATCATAAGGCGATTGCCTTAGGACACTTCTCTCATATCACTAACAAGGGTAAGCAATCTAAGTCACCACACAAAGGTAAAACCTTAACTATCACTACTTTACCTTTAGAATTATTGCATATAGACTTATTTGATTGTCATAGTACTCCATCCTTGGTAGGGAGTAAATATTGTTTGGTTATTGTAGATTATTTTTCTAGATTTACTTGGGTATTTTTCATGAAACATATGGATGATACCTTAGGAATTTTCATAGGTTTTAGTAAGAGGGTTGTAAATGAAAAACACCTCAAGATTAACCGAATTAGGAGTGACCATGGTGGGGAGTTTGAAAACTCAAACATCTTACAATTTTGTTTAGAAAATAGGTACAAACATGAATTTTCATGCCCA
This sequence comes from Boesenbergia rotunda, assembly GCA_024364735.1. Taxonomy (NCBI): domain Eukaryota; kingdom Viridiplantae; phylum Streptophyta; class Magnoliopsida; order Zingiberales; family Zingiberaceae; genus Boesenbergia; species Boesenbergia rotunda. The sequence goes on from JAGFNQ010000218.1 coordinate 431,147, forward strand.
AGGACCCCTCAACAAAATGGTGTGTTAGAAATGAGAAATAGAGCCCTACAAGAGATCGCTAGGACTATGCTTAATGCATATTCACTTCCTAGCTACTTTTGGGCCGAAGCGGTAAATACCGCTTGTTACATCCAAAACCGGATCTTAATTCATAGGTTTTTTGTAACGCCCGCCTTTTTTTTCCCCCATAAGGCGGCGTTACGCTAACATACATAGGGCATGTGAACATCATAATGCAGCGGAATAATTTAAAGCTTATACATACATGCACCTAACTATCCTTCCTACATGATGACATGGGAACTTAGCATATTAACATCATACTTAACATCATATTATAACCCCACATAAGTCATCCGTAACATACGTAGCAAGTGTAATTTGTTCTTGACAAAACCATCATAAGTTTAACATAAGACTTGCAAAACCTAGAACATGTGACGAAGTATAAATATTAAAACTTTTCTTTCCTTGGCCAAGTCACTACCACACACACGTTCTTGCTCCTCCTGCTGCTTCCATCATTATCCTCTTTCTTGATCTGCGGTATAAGGAAATAAGACTATAAGCACATAGGCTTAGTAAGACCCTTTCCTACTCACTAAAACCATTCATTACTTAATCATAAGCACATGAAACATTAACATGACTGGGTGCTTTACATAGTACATAAGCATATAAAATCATTCAGCATGACACAATGCTTAACATAGAACATAAGCATGCATTATACTTAACATAACATAATACATGGCATAAACATAAACATAATTATACTTAACATGGCATGATACATGACATAAATATAAACATAAATATACTTAACATGGCATGATACATGACATAAATATAAACATAATCATACTTAACATGGCATGATACATGGCATAAATATAAACATAAATATACTTAACATGGCATAATACATGGCATAAATATAAACATAATTATACTTAACATGGCATGATTCTTAACCTAAAACATAAGCATAAAACATTTACCATCATGGCATATTCTTAGCATAACACATGAGCATATTTTTGACATAAACATGAGCGTATCCTTAACATAAAACATTTACCATAGCAGGATGCATTACATGAATGGATGCATGAGTCAGATGCATATACATAAGGATGCTTAATTGAAAATCATACTTTTAAATACTTAAACATAATCATCACATCATTGGGGTCCCCGTCTTGTACCACATACATACATCATATGCGCGCATCCCTAAGGAGATACGAGGTAGCTAGTCTCGACCTACTAGGGTAAGGACAGCTACGGTAGTCCCCGAACCGAGGCGTTCTTAAGGTGCCCATCCCTGTTGGACAGCTTCGGTAGTCCCATAACCGTGGACAGCTACGGTAGTCCAACACCGAGGTGTTCTTAAGGTGCCCATCCCTTGGACCCATACTTCGGTCTAGTACAAGCTCATTCATAAAGTAAAATATCTTTACATGCTTCATCACTCATAGCACATACATTGCGTACTTAACATGCTTCATCATTCATAGCATATACATTGCATACTTAAAGACATGGACATAATCTTGGTACAAGAAGCATGACATCAACATACTTGGCATTTCATCGTCCATACTTAATTCATAACATCATTATGCCTTCATCATTCATACTTATCATTCATACTTATCATTTGTACTTAAGGCATAAATCTTATCTTCATTCATCTTCTTCATTCATAAAACATGACATACATACATAATCATAGTGTCCATCATAGAGTATGCATGGGTAAAATTCATATGAACAGGATACATACTATTTAGGTTCATGGTATTCTACATTACGTAGGTTCATGTCACTCATCATAGAACATGCGTAGACCTTCATGAATATATACCTATTATAGGCATTTAACAGCATACATACATTATTCTATATGGCATGAAGCCTACATCAAATACAGGTGTTCATGGTATATGGTTAAAACATTCATGAGTAACATGGCACATAACCTAAACATACAAAATCATGGCATATCACACATAAAGCTAGGGTTATAGGTAGCACAAGAATTCTTACCACATGCTTAACTTGTACATACATCATAGTAACCTACAACCAAGTATCCTTGAGACCTTAGCCCAACCTAAACCCTAGAACCTTGAGTTGGCCGAAAGTTCCATAGGGGAAGACTTCATCATTCAATTAACATGGAAGGTTTTATGCGTAAAAGAAAACCCATACATTACTTACAAAGCCATAGGGAGCCATTAGACCCCATAATTGGAGCTAACCCTAAGTCCTAGCCTTACCTTTTTGACCTTGGTCGAAACCCTAGAGGGTCACAAGCACATGGAAAATTCCCATCATTCACAATTTATCTTCATTAAATCATAGGAAAACATAATAACATGCTTGAAGGGTTAGATATCATCCTATCCATCCCCTCTTGATATGGGCCGAAACCCTAGGGAGCCTTAGAGTGCCCCCAACTTTCCCTAAATCATTATCTACACCTTACTCATCATAATAAAATATTAGGTAACATGAATGAAAGTATACAACATCCCCAAGCCCCAATCTTAAGGCTTGGACGAAACCCTAAAGCCCTACCTCATGGTTTTCTGAACTTGGATCTTAAACAAAAGTCTAAATCTTGATAAACATCCGAGAAACAATTACACCACAGGTGAGGGGGTCTTACCTTAGTTTGTCTTTAATTATCACCTTGAATAGAGAAGCCAAAAGAAAACTCTTTGACCCTAAACCTCTCCTTAGCCCTTATAGCCTTGTAGAAAGTCTTGGATCTTCAAGATAAAGTCCCCTTGTGAAGCTTTTCCAAGGGAGAGGGGTCTTGGTGGGTTTCGGCTAGGAGAAGGAAGGAGGAGGAAGAAGAATGGACTTGGTGGAAGAAGAAAAGAAAAGAGTAACATCCATACCTCCTCTCTCATCTATTCTTTATACCACATGAAGGAGGGCAAGTGAAGGGTCATGGTATCTCTTCTCTTGATGACTCTTCACTTCCCTAAGCCTTAACCAAAATCCTCTTCATTCTCTACTAGCACTCCCTTGCTAGGTGAATTGGTTAGTACATGCATGGTGTTATACTAGGTCCAAGGTTCAATCCTTGGTGCATGCACTTTATTTTTTTATTTTTTTTTTATTTTAAATTTATTTTTCTTTTAAATTTCGGCAATGCCCCCTAAGGCCTACCCATAGCCATACTAATATTCCTAATTTAAATCCATTTCTATTTATATTAAATTCTACCTAAAATCCACTAATAAACATGGTGCTAGAAAACCCATGTAAAGCCCATTAGCACTTAGCTTCTTATTTTATATCGAAAATCATGGATCACCACGCTAAGGTTTATACTAGTGTCTCCATGCTCCTTAAGAATCTATCTAGGCAAGGTCAATATTTTTAAAGAAAATATTGAGAAAATTTTCTAAGTCGTTACATTTTTAGGGAAAACCCCATTTGAATTGTGGAATGGGAGAACTCCACAAGTTCACTATTTTAGGGTTTTTGGGTGTAAGGTTTACATTTTAAACACCAAGGATGACTTGAGGAAGTTTGAGTCTAAAGCGGATGGGGGGATTTTAGTTGGATATTCATCCACTAGTAGGAGATATAGAGTCTATAACAAAAGGACTAAAGTAATTGAAGAGTCTTCAAATGTGGATTTTGATGAGACTACTAGTACCTACCCTAGGAAATCATCTATTGATAAGGACATAGAAGAAAGTCAACCTCTTGCCCAAGGAATTCAAAACCTACATTTGGGGGGCAATGATCAAGGGGGAGAGAGAAGTGCACTAGAAGATGAGCATCATGTAACCAATGAACCCATAACCTCTAGGCCCTTAAGGCATCACCAAGATCATCTTATTGACCAAATAGTGGGTGATGTCACTCAAGGGGTGAGAACTAGGTCTTACTTTAGGGAACAAAGTGGTCAAATTGCCTTAATTTCTCGATTAGAACCGAAATCTATTGATGAGGCATTGGGTGATGTGGATTGGGCCCTAGCTATGCAAGAGGAATTGAATCAATTTGAAAGAAGTGAAGTATGGGAGTTAGTGCCTAGGCCTAATGATTGTACCATTGTCACCACTAGATGGCTTTAGGAACAAGCTAGATGATCAAGGAAAGATAAATAGAAACAAGGCTAGGTTGGTTGCAAGGGAGTTTAATCAAGTAGAGGGTCTTGACTATGATGAGACATATGCCCCCGTTGCTAGACTAGAGTCTATTAGGATTTTATTAGCATATGCCGCTCACATGGGTTTCACACTTCACCAAATGGATGTGAAGTCGGCATTCCTTAATGGGGTTATTAAGGAAGAGGTATATGTAGAGCAACCACCCGGGTTTGAAAACCCAAATTACCCTAGGCATGTCTATAAACTAAGAAAAGCCTTGTATGAATTGAAACAAGCTCCCCGGGCTTGGTATAAAAGGCTTTCATCATTCTTAGTATCCAAGGGTTTTAGGAGAGGTACAATTGATCCAACTCTTTTCCTAAAATCTAAGGATAAGGACATTTTTATGGCCCAAGTCTATGTAGATGATATTATTTTTGGGTCCACAAATAGTGAATTTCTCCATGAGTTCATTAAATGCATGGAGAATGAGTTTGAGATGAGTCTTGTGGGAGAGTTGACCTTTTTTTTAGGCCTACAAGTTAAACAAATCAATGAAGAGACTCATGTGTATCAAACTAAATATGCTAGGGAAATCATTAAGAAATTTGGTCTAGAAAATGCTAAGGTAGTATCTACCCCTATAAGAACAAATATAAAAATGGATAGTGATCTTGAAGGTAAAATGGTAGATTCAAAGCAATATAGGAGCATAATTGGTAGTTTATTGTACCTAACCGCCAGTAGACCCGATATACTATTTGCGGTAGGTATGTGTGTAAGGTACCAATCATGTGCAAAAGAGTCACACCTAGTGGTAGTCAAGAGGATCTTAGGATACATTAAAGGTACTCTTAATGTCGGGCTTTGGTATCCTAGAACTCAAAATATTGAACTTTTTGGATACACCGACTCAGACTATGCGGGCTGTAAACTAGATAGGAAGAGTACTAGTGGAGGATGTCAATTTATTGGGTCATCTTTAGTTAGTTTGAGTAGTAGGAAACAACCATGTGTTGCCCTATCAACAACGGAGGCCGAATATGTGGCAATGGGTGGTTGTGTGTCCCAACTACTTTGGATCATACACACCTTAGAGGATTATGAATTACATTACTCCAAAGTTAAGGTTTTGTGTGATAATGTAAGTACAATTAATTTGACCAAAAATCTGGTTCACCATTCTAGAACAAAACACATTGAAGTGAAGCATCACTTCATTAGGGATCATGTGGAAAGGGGTGACATAGATTTGCACTATGTTGAGTCAAAGTCAAACCTTGCTGATATATTTACCAAGCCTCTTCCCGAAGCGGAGTTCACATCCTTTAGAAGGGGTCTTGATATGTGTTTTGTAGAAGTATAGGATGGACCTTGGGGTAGTATAATAGGAAGGTGGTGCTTTGATCCATTAGGATGATACAAATGATTCACTTGTGCTTATGGCATAGTGTTGGGTCATAAGATGTATCAAATTATGAAAAATAGACCAACCATGGGGCAAGCAAGTGTTTAATTAATGGACATCTTGCCCAAAGATCATGGTTGGACATTTTAAACATTTAAAAACCATTCTGTGTTTTATATGTTTTTCCATAAGCTTGGAACATATATGATTACAAAACTAGGTTGAAACTTTGATACAAAGTTAGTGGTTTTCAAAAAATTTGGACTTTCGTCAAAAAGTCAAGCATGTTTGCATTTTTCATGAACAAATATTTTTCCTTGTTAGAGTATATCATATAAAACATGCTTGCAAATTTTTATATTTTTTTGAAATTTTCTGGAATTTTTGGGGAGTTTCTGAAATTCAGCTCAGAAGCTGAAAATTCTGTTTGACAGAGTATCAGTCGACTACCCTCTGTCGCAGTCGACTGATACTCCTTGTTTCAGCAGTTTGATATTTTTTAAGAAATTTAAAATTCTCTCATTTGATCCCATGGGTGAGTATTGCTTAGGGCAATCGTTTTGATGGTGTCAAAGGGAGAGAATGAGTGGTTTAAGTTAGGTTTGTAACTTAACTTTAGTTTAATTTTGGTTTATGAAAATTGAAAATGGAGAAGGCATAGATTAAGGGGGAGGGTATCTCTTGTTTTCTTGCTATGACTTGCTTTTTAATTGCTGTTATTTGTGTTGTTTTATCCCTAACTTAAACATGTTGCCACACATCAAAAAAGGGGAGATTGTTGGGGCAATCAACCCAAGGATGATCGGGAAAATCGTGATTTTGATGTGTGTGTCAACATGGTTTAAGGTTAGGGTGTTATCTTGTTATTTGATATGTGTGATTGAGTTTGCGGGACTTGGAGAATCACACATGGAGGACTTATCCGAGGGATGAGAGCCGAGGGAAGAGGACTCCAAGGGCAAGCCGGGAAGTGGACTTCAAAGGGCACACGTGAAGGGTGGCATGGAGGCAAGCCAAGGGAAGACTTGTATGCGCATCCGAGGGACGATAGCCGGTGGAAGAAGACTTCAAGGGGCGAGCCAAGGGAGTGTACTTGAAGGCGCACGTGAAGGAGGGTCTTCGGAGTGAGGAAGAGAGATTGTATAGGCTGGGCAGTCGACTGCCAGCTAATTCTCTAACTCACAAAATGTTTGAGACCCTAGACCAGTCGACTGATACTCCCAAAAACTAGCCGTTGAGTTAGCCGTTGGCTAGCAATTAAGGCTAGACCAGTCAACTGCCCCAGGGGTAGTTGACTGGTGTCGGGCTGGACAACTCGTGAAGTTGTCCTTTACTCTTATAAAAAGGTTGACTTTTGGGCACGAGGAAGGTTCGGTCCTTGAGTGTACCAAGGTGATGTTCGTGCCAAAAGTGATAAGTTCTTCCTCTCGATTTCTATTCCATCTTGTAAATAGGAAGAAGACAACCTTGTAATGGTTTTCTCCATCTTGAAGGAGGCTTTTCATAGTGGAGAGTGTGCTTGTGCGTGGATCCTTGGATTAGTCACATTTCGAGGTGGATACCAAGTAAATTCTCTTGTTAGCATTGAATCTCTTGTTTTTCATATATTTTGTTTGTATTGTGTTAACCATCTTGTAGAGAAATCTGAGAAAAAGTGCTATTCACCCCCTCTAGCAAGCGCCACGATCTAACAGAAGTTGTATCCCGGGGGGTTCTTGCACCCGTTACTGCTCCTTTAGTAATTATAGGGGGTCCTAGGATTCTAGAGGTTGCCCCGAATCCCTAGGGAATCCCTTTTCGGTTTTGTCTTTCCCGAAAGGCTTCTATGGCTTTTGAGGTACCATCATGATACCTGTCCTTCTGTTATACAGGCGCATGACGCTCTTTGATGGCGACAAGGTCCTTCTGCGAATGCCCCATCGCCACGTGCTTCAACGACCCTCTTCACGACCTCTTACTGTCGTGCACCTCTCTAGCTGGCTCCCGTCAGACGACTGTCTCTGGCACAGTCCCGATATGGCAGTTTCTTGCTTTCCACATGTTTCTTCCCTATTGCGTTCATGTAGACGGCTTCCTCGGTATAAGAAGGAAGGGCGAGGCCCTTCGGCTAACTTCTGACTTCATGGTTGCATGCACCTCGTCTCCCTCTTCTTCTCTAAGGCCTCTTTTGAACGTAAGTAATTTTCCTTTTCCTTGTCTTTTACCCTTTGGAATCATGGAAGGTTATCGGGCGGAGTGGTATGAGTCTGCCTCTCCAAGAGTAAGATCAGAGGCTCTGCAGGTGGCCATTGAGACATACGACATCCCAGCTGAGATGACGGTGGTTATCCCCAGGGTAGACCAGACGCCAGTGCAGCCTCCCGTAGGCTTTTCTACCTTCTTTTTGAGGCAAGTAGAGTCAGGGCTACGTTTTCCCATTCCCCCTTTCTTAATGAATATAGCCTCTATTTCGATATCCCCCTTCACCAGATGACTCCCAATGCCTTTGCTCAGATGGGGGGAGGGGGCGTATATTATCTTTAAGCTCTTTGACCTCCCCCTGACCCCTCGTCTCTTTCATTCTTTCTTCGTCCCAATCGGCTCTCGAGGGGTCTTTAGTTTTTTAGTGCGTCAGGGCCATAGGTTTTTAGAAGGGTTCCCTTCCTCTCACAAAGGGTGAAAGGAGAGGTTTTTCTTCATTCAATTGCCTGTGTTGCCCTTCAGTCCTCTTCGTTGGATAGAGGCTCTACCACCTCCTCCCTCTCTAGGGGGGTTTTTCCAGAGTCCTGCGTACTAGCGCGCTAGGAATGTACTCTCTGGCATGGAGTTCAGTGGCCCTAGGTTGGTGCAGAGTGAGGGGCTCATGTACCGGGCAGGCCTTAGCCCCAAAGTGACCCGAATCAAACCCACCCTCGGTCTGTTCATCTTTTTCATCAATGCCCGTTAGTTCTAACTGATGTTTCTTTGTCTGGCTATTGCAGAAGAAGTCATGTTCTCCAAGGTGATGGGCCGACTTATCAGGTGGGAGGAGGCTAACAAGGAGGCGCTGACTCCTCCCCCGGCTGTCCCGGATGCATCCCCTGTGACTGCTGAGTCCTCGGAGGGGACCGCTAAATCGTCCCGCGAGCCTACTTCGCCCGGAAGGGCAGAGGCTACTGTTGCATCCCCGCTTGTAGACAAGGGCTTTCTGACCCATCGGTTGATCCTCAGGCGAGTCCTTGATAACCACCATTTTATTGATTATTTTTTGCTCTAAAAATCCATATTTGATCCACATTTTATATGCTTAAGTTTGCAATTGTATTAGGTTTCATATATTTCCTCTATGTTGGCTTTTAATTCAAATCTTTGTATATTTGGGATATTTTTGGCACTAAATTTGAATATCATTTTGTAGGCTTCAAATGATCATGGACCTAGATCAAATCGGGTCAGACTTGAGTCAGCATTGGATCCAGATTAAAGGGATCAAGCATCGGATTAATAAGAGTCGTCCATTCCAGAGAACGGCTAGATCTGAGCCATCAGTCAACTTCTGGTCAATCCGAGTTCAAGATAGAGTCAATCATGACCATAGATCAAAATCTGAAAATTTCAGCCAAATCAGAAGTAATCTGATCGTTGGATCAAGCTCAAGATGTTCTAGACCATCCATTCAAGAAAAGGGAAGATCTTGACCATCCACCACTAATATGGTTAATCCGAGCTGGGAATAGGTAAATCAGGACCATTGATTGGGATCTGTGGAGTTTGGTTCAGATCTGAAAAGATTCGACCGTTGGATGAAGTCAAATTGATCGCAGCCGTCCATTGCTAATCTTCTTCTGAGCTGTGAGCTCTGACTTGGCTGACTGGACTCAACCTGCTGGACCAGAGATGGGGTGAAACCTGGTCTGGATTAACTGAACCTAGACCGAACAGAGGCTGAACCCGAGCCAAATGCAGCTGAGGCTGGTCGAACCAAATTGCTAGGCTAAACCGGACAGTGGCTGGGCCGAACCAAGAGACCCAATCTCTTCGGCTTAACCGCTTGTCGCGGAGAGAAGGGGATCAGACGGGGGGTTCCCGACTCGATCATCTTCCCCACTCCATCGAAGAGGCGATCCTCACCACCTCCTCCACGAAGGCCGGCGGCTGCTCTCCACCTCTCCATCTCGCCGTCGGTCGGTCGACCTTCAATCCAACTCTTTCTCGGGTTGGGGGAGAAGAGGATTATAAGGCCAATCATCCACATCTCCACCGCACGCCATTGCACAAGCTAGGGCCCGGGGTTCGAGCCCTAGCCGACCATCTTCCTCCACCGCACGCCATCAGTTCTTCACAGATTTCCGGCAGTAGCTTAATTACTTCCCAGCAGTTTTATTTTTCCTTCACAACTTTGAATCCATTTCTTCGCAGTTTGTTCTTCACAGATTTCCGGCAGTAGCTTAATTACTTCCCAGCAGTTTTATTTTTCCTTCACAGCTTTGAATCCATTTCTTCGTAGTTTCTTCTTCACATGGTTTCAATTCCGACAGTTTTCTCTTCACAGCTTCAATTCAGCAGATCTTCTACTTCCGGCAGCTTCCTACTTCACAGAATTTCCAGCAGATCCAGTAGTTCTTCATAGCAGTTTCATCTTCATCAACAGCTTAATTTCTTTACAGCTCTGCATCGGATCTTGCAGTTTCTTCACGGCCTTGCTTTCACAGCAGTTATTCACCAGATTTGGGTTTAATTGTGTTGTTAGTGAATGTTAATTGTTCTTAATTGAGTTGTTTGTGATTGATTGTTGAATATTTGTATTAGATGGATCTTCCCCAATTCAAATTGCACGTACTTGAAGCCATTTGAAACATGTCTATCATGTGTTCGATTAAATGCTTTTTAGAACAGTTAATTTCAATTGTGATGTTTCTTATTTGCTTAGCTGTTATTTTGTATTGCTTTTCCCATGCTTTAAGTTTCATGTCTTCATTTACCTGCAATTAAGTTAGGTTAGATTAGATTTCTTCAATGCTGTAGTTTTGCTCTATGTTTAGTTTCGTTAATGCTTTCTTTCAAGTTGTCCTTTCTTTACTGCAATTGTAGTCAGGCTAAACTAGATTTCCGTACCTGCATTGTCTTTCCTTAATTAGAACTAGATTTCATACCTGTTTTGCTATTTCTTTTCGTAGTATTAACATTCAAATCCAAACCCCAGTTTCATATCCAAAACCCAAAAGCAATAATTTACGATTCTGAGATTTATCATGCATCAACTACATTCGTTGGGAGACAACTCAAGTTACTCTATGCTACATTAGTTTAGAGGAGTTAGATATTTTAATTGTATTTGATACTCGCGGTACGACACGCGAGCCTTATCAAATTTGGCGTCATTGCCGGGGAATGTAGTGGTGCTTGATAATTATATCCTTTGATTCTATTTTTGATTGCTTTATCTTTTGTATATGGTTGCTGCCATTTTGTTTATTTTTGGCCAGGACTGCAGGTGGATATCTTGAGAGTTTGAGAATCTATTGAAAATTTTTTCTAATCATTCAAGCAGTTCCATGGCAGAGTATCAGTATTTTCAGAATTTCCAGCAGCCTTGTCAGAATTTGCAACAACCTTATCAACAATTCCAAAATTTTCAACCATTCCAGCCTGATCAGAATTTTCAACAACCAAATTATCAATTTCAGCAGCCCTGTTCAGATTTACAGCAGTACCAAACTTTCAATCAGCCATCACAGCAGTTTCAACCACAATTTCAGAATTTTCAGCAAGGGTACAATCCAAATTTTCAACAAAATTTTCAACCATTTCAGCAGTTTCAGCAAAATTTCCAAGATTTTCAACAACCACAGCATGGTTTTCAGCCTTTTAATCAAAGCTTTCAGCCACAAAATCAAGGATTTCAGCCCACTCAGTTTCAATCTTCACCACAACCATTTCCACTTCAAAATCAGAATTTTCAAGGCTATAATTCTCAGCAAGTTCAACCATCCTTTCAGCCTAATTATCAGCCATTTCAGCAGTTTAATCAGCCCATTCAACCATTTGAGCAGCCCCAACAGCTCCAATTTCAGAATTCACAGCCAACTCTTGCTCTTCAGCAGCCTTATGCTACATTTCAAGACCAACAGGAGTTCCACACCAATCAAGGAGGCTTTGAGAATCCTAATGAGAATGAAGCTCAACAACAAAGGATAGAAGAGATGCTTCAACAAATCATACAACAACAACAAAAGTTTACAACAACAAAAGCAACAAAGGCTTCAAAATATTGGAAGACAAATTGAACAATTAGTTCATCAAATGGAACAAAGGCAAGCCCAAGGATCAGGACAATTACCTTCTCAAGCCACTTTTAATTCTGAGGGGCATGGAGAGGATCCTCCTAGCATTAGCATGGATATTTCAGATGAAGTTGTTGAGGCAAAGTTTATTGTTGATGATGTTTCACATGACATAGTAGGAGGAGATTTTAGCTCATATAAGGTTGAAGATGCAGTAGAGACAGAGGCATTGGAGGAGATAGATGGAAGAGCTTGTGACAACCTTGAATTCGAAACTGAAGCTTTACAGGACCCTTCTTATCTTTTATGTTGTGATGATATTGCTATTGATGGTCCTAATTTTTCTAATAAGGTTGTTGCAGATATTACTGAGGAAGCATGCATGGGAGATGATTCTACAGGTGTAGGGGATTGGACAGAGCCCCAGGGACCACCATCATTGACTGAGACTTTAGAAAATTCAGAGGAACAGTATGAAAGTGTAGGGACTTGCATGGTGGAAGCAAGAACCCAAGAATCACCTGTTTCAATTGAATGCCCACCGGAACTTGAGCCTGAGATGGAACCTGTTCTTGACTAGGAGGAAGCTATGGATACATCTACTCTTGTAGAACCTCCAGGTATTTTTCAGCACGATCAGGTAAGTATTCCTCTTATGTCTTTGGAAAAATCAATGGAGGTACCTGATAAGCACCATTTTATTGATTATTTTAATTGCTAAAATCCATGTTTGACCTATGTTTTTATTGTTTAATTATGATTTTACCCTAGGTTTTAGGATTTCCTCTTATTTTGGACTTAATTGCAAATTTGCACATTTTTTGATTATTTGGCCACTAATTTTCTTATATATTTTTGTAGGCATGAAAGGATCCTGGACTTAGGGCATATTGGGTCAAACTTGAGTCGGAAGTGAGCCGGATCGAATTATCAAGCTTACGATTAATCCGGACCGTCCGATTCAAGAGCGGCTAGATCTGAGCCATCCGGGACCATCTGAAGCAATCCGAGCTAGGGTTATGGTTGATCAAGCATTCTGATCAAGATCTGAAGGTTTCATCCCAATCAAAGCTAAATCAACCGTTGGATCAAGCTTGGAGGGCTCTAGATCGTCCATTCAAAGATTAGGTTGATCTGGACCATCCGTTGCAAATCTGGAGGATCCGAGCTACCACGAGGTAGATCCTGACCCCAGATCATCATCATCAAAGTTTGGCTCCAATCAGAGCAAGATCAGCCGTTGGATCTCCTCCGATCAATCTGGGTCGTCCGTTGATAACTATTTAATCAAAAATTTCCGCAGCCTCTTCCTCGTGGCGTCTCCGCCGCAGCTTCCTTCTTCATTTTTTCTTCACTGTTTCTTAACTAGATTTCTTCATCAAGGAGGCGCGATCCCTCAATTCATCATCAGAGCAAGGGCTAGGTCAGTGAAGAGAGTCTCAGTGAAGTTTTCGGATTGGTTTTGCTCAATAGCAAAGTTGCGCGAGGTCTCGGCAGTTTTGCTATCCGACTTCAACGAACTCAGCTGTGCTCCATTTCCACTGCATCCGAGCTGACCAGAGGGGTTCCCTGGAAGGTTTCGGTCATTCCCTAATCCCAATCGCAAGCCACCACAGCGAGTTTGAAGAATTCGGAGCCAAATTTCAGTTTAAGCATGGTCTGATCTGATTCGGTAGCAGAGAAAGTCTTCACTGATTTGTTGAGCTTGCGGGTCCGAGGTTCACTCTTAATTGACGACCAAGGAGCTCTTGAGTTGGAGAAGGGTTGAGGAGTAGATTTCATTAGCTAATTTCATTATTTGTAGCTGCAATTTTCATTTCTGCACGTTATTTCATTTCTGCACTTGTATCAGTTGCTTCAAGTTCGTTTCTTGAATTGTTCTATAGTTAGTATCCTTTCAATTCTGTTTTAGGATCAGATAGGAGCTTGTTTAGTTGTACTTTCATTTAATTTCGTGTGTTCTGCAGTTTAATTCGTGAGTTTCAGTTGGTGTTCCTGTTGCGTATCAAGTCCACTGCATATGCATTCATTTTTGTATTTAGTTTAGTTATAATTTCAGCAATTTGATTCTGCTTTTAGTTTAGCTACAACTTCAGCAAATTGTTCAGTTTTCCATGTTGAGTATCAAGTTTTGAACCTGCGTATCAGTTTTCAGCAATTTTGAATCTGTGCAGAAATTTTCTCTGATTTCAGTTTGCGTATCAATGTATTTTCAGCAGTTTCTGTTCAGCAATTTTGAGAGTGTATCAGTTTCAGCAATCAGCACTGATTTAGATCACGTTTAACATACCTTGTAGTGTACTTTGTGCTCAAATTCAGTATGCAGTGTTAGTTTCATGCTCATTGATCAGTCACTGCATTTCTGCAGTAACATGCTTAAGTTTATCCTTAACTTCTGCGTTTCTGCATCATTACTTCTGCGTATCAAATTTCCAGCTTTACCTCTGTATTTCGGGTTGAGTTCCTGCATCTTGAATCAAGTACGGTTTTGATACTAACTGTGTATCAAATTGTCTATAGATTGCTTAGCAATTTGATTGTTTTGAATTGCAAACTCTGAAGCAAAACTCTGCATTTGTATCAATTGAAAATCCTAGAATGGATACTGCTTAACATTTGGATTGCTTTGAGTTCCAAATTCTTCCCTGCATTTCAGATTTTATTGCTGCCTGTTGTACCAAGTGGAGATTCGGTTTTGAATGGTGATTCATTTCTGCAATTATTGATTTTTCTTGAAAATTCAGAATTGAGAACTTAACAGCTTGCTTGCGTTCCATTTGAATAGTTAGAGTTAATTTCCTTATTGGTTGATTATAACTTGCTATCCCTTGTTTGATTCATTGAGTTGAGTTCTCTCCTTGTCATTGAGTTTTCATGCTTGTAACCTCAAAACCCAATTTTATTTGAAACCCGAAATTCACAAACGACACATAAATACAAGTATGAATCAAACACGACAACTAGCCCCGAGAAAAATACGACCTGTGGCCCCTTTACTACGCTTTTGTTCTTGATTGCAAAAAGGGTTTCCAGCATTTCATTCACATCTAAATTTGGAGGACCCACATTCGTGACAGTCTATTTTGGACCACCATCATTGACTGAGACTTTAGAAAATTCAGAGGAACAGTATGAAAGTGTAGGGACTTGCATGGTGGAAGCAAGAACCCAAGAATCACCTGTTTCAATTGAATGTCCACCGGAACTTGAGCCTGAGATGGAACCTGTTCTTGACCAGGAGGAAGCTATGGATACATCTACTCTTGTAGAACCTCCAGGTATTTTTCAGCACGATCAGGTAAGTATTCCTCTTATGTCTTTGGAAAAATCAATGGAGGTACCTCAAACTGATTTTATTGTTTGTGATACACTTATGGATACATCTTTTATAGAATTTGATTGTGAAAAATTCATAGAGGTACCTAGTGTTGAATTTGTGGAATGTAAAGCATGTTGTGATACATCTCATGTAATTGCTGATTGTGAAAAATTTGTAGAGGTGCCTAAAACTGATTGTGTTCATTGTGATGAATTTATTGACATATCGTCTGTAGAAATTATTTGTGAAAAATCTGTAGAGGCACCTAAAATTGATTCTGTTCATTGTGGTGAATGTTTGGATACACCTAGTGTTGAGTTTGCTTGTTGTGATGATATTCTTGATACATTATTTGTGGAAAATAATTGTGAAAATTGCATAGAGGTACCCAATGCTGATTTTATTGGTTGTGATGCATACCTCGATTCTTTTTATATAGATATTGATGGTATTTCATTTCTTTCTTACCCTGCACACTTGAGAGAGGTACTACATAGTTTTGCTGTTGGATCGAGAAGAACGATAGAGGGGGGGTGAATATCGTAAAGCGTTTTTGAATTCGTAAAGAGAAAGAGTAGCGGAAATTAAAAACACAAACACAAACACAATGATTTACTTGGTTCGGAGTCACGGTCGGCTCCTACTCCAAGACCCACGGTCGTTGACCGTTTACTGCGGGCAATATTATAATTGCGCAAATAATTACAAGAAGATGTATAGTAGTAGTGCAGTAAAAGTACAATTAAAAATTAACTCTTCGTTACCGACGCCCGGTGTAAATCGTTCTTCGATGCGTAGGGTCGTCGTCGGCGCTAGAATCTCGAGATGGAAGGTTTCCGGAGCAGAGCGCTTGAGTCGAAGAGCGTATTGACATTGGAAGGATGTGTTGAGAAGCCTTGAGGGTCGAGGGCTATTTATAGCAGTCCTGGGGGCGCCCTGGACGTTGGGGGCGCCCTCTACGTGGCCTTCGATCCGCAACAGTCTCGGTCAACCTTTAACCCTTAAGGATCGGGCTGAGGTTTGACAGGGGGCGCCCGGGACGCAGGGGGCGCCCGGGTTGACTCTTTCAGCAGGCTTCTCGGCTGGATAAGCTTTATCCACTTCGTTGGCTTAAGCCCAGGGCGCCCAAGGCATCCAGGGTGCCCGAGAACACGGGGGCGCCCGGGAGCATGGGGGCGCCCCCCCCCAGTGAGCTTCCGAAGCGTTTTCTTGCTTAATTTGTTTTGCCTTGACCTTGGGGGTGCCCGGGACACTGGGGGTGACCTGCCCAGCTGCTTGCCCCTTTCCTTTGGGGCATTCTGAGCTGCAGAAACACATTCCTTCGGTCCTGCATCCAAGGTTAGTCCAAAACAACACAAAGCAATAAAATATTAGGTTTATACAGCCTTGGCTGTCTTGGTTCTGACTTTGGGTCTCCAAAATGGAGCCCTAGGTCGAACCGACACCTACTGTTCCCTCGACGGGGAGTGCGTCCTCACCTACTCCTTTAGGAGAATTTACCTGTTGCCAACCGGCTCCTCCGGTTGGACTTTTGCCCAACATTCCTTCGCCAGGTGCCTAGCAGTCCTTCGCCAGGTCTTCGTTACCAAGCAATCCTTCGCCTGGTGCCTAGCTGTCCTTCGCTAGGTCTTCATCTCCTAGCAATCCTTCGCTAAGTGCCTAGCTGTCCTTCGCCAGGTCTTTGGTTCCAAGCAGTCCTTCGCCTGATGCCTAGCAGTCCTTCGCTAGGTCTTCGACTCCTAGCAGCCCTTCGCTAGGTGCCTAGCAGTCCTTCGCTAGGACTTCAATCTGCACACTCAAGTAGCATGTTAGATAAACATAACATCTTAACTTTTGAATCCTTTGCCATTATCAAAATCCAGGTTCGACTTGGGTGCTGTCTGCATCAACAATCTCCCCCTTTTTGATTTATGGCAACCCGATTCAAAAAGTTAAGTTAATCAAGACAATTGATATTTAGTTTCCTCCCCCTGGAAGGAATCTCCCCCTAAGTTTTTCAAAGGCTCATGGGGTTTGAAAATTTTCTAAGTCAAAATAATGGAATTAATTTTTTAATACTTAAAACATTTTTCAAGAGGAGTTTTAGAAAATATTTTCCAAAAATACATTTTGATTGGACACTTAGAATGGTAAATATTTTCTAAAACATTCTTAGAAGCACTTTAAAAGTTTTTAATCTTTTTAGTACTTTTAGAAACTTATTCTATTAGAGAGGTTTAGAATTAAGTACTTAGAGATATTTTGAACATAGCTTAAGTTTAAGTACTTAGAAAATACTTTTTGAAAACCTGCTTGGGTCAAGTACTTAGAATCAATTTTGAAAACAATTTAGATCAAGTACTTATACAGTTTTTTGAAAAAAAAGGTTAAGTACTTTGAAAACAGTTTTAAAAAAACTTAGCTTACGTACTTTGAAAGCAGTTTTGAAAAACTTAGCTTATGTACTTTTTGAAAAAAGTTTTGAAAAAACTTAGCTTAAGTACTTTTTGAAGGCAGTTTTGAAAAAAAAAACTTAGCTTAAATACTTTGAAGGCAGTTTTGAAAAAAAACTTAGCTTAAGTACTTTTTGAAGAAAGGATAAAATTTTTGAAAATTTAGAATTTTGAAAAACTTCTCTCCTTTCCTATCTCTCCCCCTTTGCCATATATCAAAAACAATGCAATATAGCAAAAAAGGTAAATAAATTGCATAAGAAAAAAAATTAATGTGCTGTATTGAACCAATGCAAGATAAACTGAACTGAGCCAATTTTAATTATCTCTTTAGGGTCCTGTCTATCCCAATTAGCTACTTGCTGACTGTTATAAACAGTAGTTTTCGCTAGGGTTAGTCGAGTTAAGTGTTCTGTTCAAGTTAGATTTTTTAAACATGACACTTAACGTGATTACTGTTTGAGTTGTATTTAGTGCCCCAATTACTATAGATGCACTGACTTAAAGCATCTTGAATTAAGGCAAAGACCTAAGCATCTTAACCCATTCTAGGTTATCATTCAAAAGTACCCTAAGGTACTTCTGAGATACTGGCTTCTAGATCTATAGGTGCATGCAATTCTAGGGTTAGGGCCTAGGCTAAGTCCATTTTACGAAAAAACCCTAGTTTTGAAGGGGGTAGTTTTTCAAAAAAAACTAAGTCGAAAAAGAAATTAAAAAGAAATGCCAAAAAAAATTCAAACTAATTAAAAGCTGATTTTGAAATTAAGTAAGACAGTTTTTAAAATTATGTTAGGAATTGATTTTAAAAGCAAGTAGAGCAGTTTAAAAATCGAAAAATAAAGTAGACCTATTCTACCAAGCATAATCCTAACTGTGATCAGATAATCAAGAGAAACAAATAAACTAACTCAATAAGTTAGCTGGTAAAAGGGAGAACCAGCACAGTCATACAAGTCAAATATGAGTCAACCCTACTGAGTAGGGGCAGTCAAATAGTCACTAGTACAATGCCAATCAAATCTAGGAGGAGGGACCAGGCCGATCAGATGAGCTGGGCTGCCAGGATCGAAACAGCTCCATCATCTCATGATATCGTGCGTCGCTAGTCTCTCTATCGGCTCTGCGGGCACTCATATACTCAGTGTAATAGCCCTGATTTGCCTCCATTTGTTCAGCATGATTTGCCTCCACTTCCTCTCGGAGGCTCTGGATCTGCGACTCGAGCCATGTCACTCTCTCGTAGAGTGTCGGTGGTGGGGGCTTGTCTATGTGCTCATGAACCTCGGCTGCCAGATCTGCGACATCGACTTCAACCTCCTCATCCGAGTCGATCTGGGGTCCGGCTCTCTGACGTCTCCAGGACAAAACCCCGGTACCAGAGACCTCTATACCGGCTAGGGAGAAATTCCTAAAACCTATCTCATCGAAGTCAGTCAATGCGGTCATCTCTCCCTCAGTGATGTTACAACCGTGATAATGAAGAATGGAAGTGATGATGTGGTAATAGGGGGTGCGTACCTGCCCCTGAGTGGTAACACTGGACGCATATAGGATCGTATGGAATATGTGTAGTCCAATGTCGATATCAAGATGGTGGATCAGTGCATACCGAAGGAAGGTATGAAATGGTCGCATGGTCGCGACGTCCCTAGTGGATAATGGTAAGATGCAGCGGACTAAAACTCTATAAAGAGCATAGTCCTGGACCTGAAGGTCCATAGACTGAAATCGTCTGGCCAAGGGGTTCCTAGCATTCCTATAGAAGTAGGAGTGTAGAGTATCTAGAGTAATGTGAGAGTAAGGAGCATCAAAAGGAGGATCCCTAGGAGGATAGCAGCAAAAGGAAGACTGGGAGAATCGTAGTCCAAGAAATCGATTGAGCAAGGAGGGTGTGATTGTCAAGGGCATCCCTTGAACAGTAGTGACAAACATAAGACCATCTTGTCTAACTATGTTATTATAGAATTCTGCACATAGAGATGTGTTAATGGGATGAGTGCAGAATACAAGGTTATCGAGTTGGTAAAAGTCTATAACATTCATGACCAAGGGACAAGACTGGGTGAAGAATTGTCTATTTAAGTAGCTCGTTTTTATAGGCTTGTATGTCGTTCGAGCAAACTTATTTCAAAGTTCTAAAGTTGGGAACCTAGGATCGGGACTAGGTTCGGTACCGGGGCCTGATTGGTTTGCTCGGCGTTTTCTAAGATAAGAAACATGCATTTAAAGGAAGGAATTTAAGAAAAATAATTTTAAATGCGTAAGAAAAAGGAAAAAATTATACCGAGTAGCCATTCGGGGAGGCATGGTCGAGGTTGAAGGAGCAAGAAGGTCACTTGGTCGCCTTGGAAGGAAAAGAGTTAGAGAGAAGAAAGGATTTGGGTGTGGCAAGATGAGGGGATTCGGGTGCCTTATATAGGCATTTTGACTAGGGCGCTCGGGAGCTCCCGGGCGCCCGGGACAGGGGGTACTGCCTTTGGCAGTGTCCTAATGCTGCTCTGGGGCGCCCGCGATGACCCGGGCGCCCCGGTCAGACTTAAATGGTAGCATTGCTGCCTTTGACTTGTACTGGGGGCGCCCGCAAGGGCCGGGGCGCCCTGGTTAAGTGATAATGGCAGATTTTTGCCTTGAGAGAGGTGAAAGTGTTGTGCGAGGCGCCTGAGGAGTCACGGGCACCCGGGTTAGGTGTGAATTGACACCTTTGTTGTCTTGTTGACCATGATTTGACTGCTTTGACTATGGTTTGACTACTTTGACCATACTTTGACCATGGTTTGACCACTTTGACCATGGTTTGACTACTTTGACTATGGTTTGACTACTTTGATCATGGTTTGACCACTTTGACCATGGTTTGACTAGTATTAGGTTAATGTCGTTCTAAACTAAATGTTTGTATTTAAACAACAATGCAGGTATTAAATGAATTTCGATTAAGTTAGATTTTACCGTCTCACCCAATCTAGGGTTATCAATCACGTTAGCCTTATATGTTTTGTGAGACAGGTTTTGGTAGATAGAATTATTTTGTAAAATCATGATTTATTTGGAAAAAGTTAAATTAATTTTAAAAACAGTTGATTTTGAGTTTACCAAAAAATGTTTGAATCTATAATTAACTGAAAATTTGTGTTAGATTTGAATTTGACAAAGAATAATTTGAATTTGAATTTCAAAAATTGGCTTCTAGATCTTGGCGAGGCACTAGGCCTTCTTTGGCCGTAGCCTTATTGGATCATCAACCCTTTCCATGACAAAACCTTTTAATGAAATTTCATTTTCAAAACTATTTCTTGAAAAATTCTAGTCTAACTAGTTTGGGTCTTGAATCGGTAGCTTCGGCTAGTTTCACCAGTCTAAAGAGACCAAGTAGAGTATACTTGACCTTATTAGAATTGGCTTCCCTAACATACTATCATCTCACCGTCACCCAATACTATGTTGTTCAAATTTCAGTTAAGTTTGTTCAGTCCTTAAACTAACCATTCCTAAATCTAAGCATGGTAAATTACAGAAATTAAATAAACAAGCAATCATGCAATTTAAAAACAAGAATTGAAATTTATCTAATAATAAATATTATTTTTAATTTGGCTCCCCCTGGACTAAAGCCACGATAATGGTTCGGCAAGATGTGAATCTTGTCCTTGGGGATCCAATACTGATTTGATCCAGTTTGTTTGTTCAGGCATAGTTTAGGTACCCATGCCTGAATCTTGGGTCTAGACTGGTTCAGTACAGCATAGTAGGATTTTTGTCTAGATTTGGTTCTATAGCCTAGTCCGGATCGATTTAGAACTGACTTCTGTTTTCCAAGAATCATGTCAAGACCCTTGGAACCAGAAGTGAACCGTTCTAAGGCTGATCTAAGGTCCTTGACTTGAGTTTTCAAGGAGGAGTTCTCTTTCTCAAGTTTTTCAACTTGAGTAGAGGTTCCTTCTTGAACCTTCTCAATTAAGGATCTAGAGTCAGCTCTCTCTTTCATGAGTTTTACTTCCTGTCAGAGAGATTCGACTCGGAGTTTAGCTTTCGCCAAATCTCGAAAAAGATAGGAAATTAATTCATTTAACTGATTTCTTGAAAAACCACTTACTGTTATTTCGTCGTCCTCTGAGAATGTAAGTTTGCCGTCGTCCGGCTCCGACTCTAACTAGGTCTCGATTTCTTCTGAGGCGGTTAGTGCGAGCAGGTTCGACTGTGGGATCTCTTCTTCGGAGGAGGAGGAGGACTCGTCCCACTTTGCCTGAAGTGCCTTCTTCTTTCTCGTCTTCTTTGTTTCCTTCAGGTTGGGGCATTCAGTCTTGTAGTGGCCCTTCTTCTTGCACTCGTAACAGGTCACGTTGGGTTTGTTCTTTTCATTTGAGGGTTCAGCTTGTTCTTCCTTTCTTCGGCTAGCTTTTCTTCTGTTAGTCTGATTTTTTAGCTCTTTGTAGTAGTCCCGGGCTAGCCGAACCAACTTAGGTCGATTTCCCTCGTTGTCTTCTGAGTCTGAATCTGAATCAGACTCGGGTGCAAGTTGAGGCTTCTTCTTGGTTGTCTTTCCAGCTTTACCTGCAACAAAGGCGATGCCTTTCTCGGCCAGATTGCAGTTAGTCTGCTAATGCAATTCTAATTCAGAAAATAGTTCATCTAACTTAATTTTTGAAAGGTCCCTTGAAACCTTGTATGCATCTACCATAGATGCCCACAAGGTGTTTCTCGGGAAAGCGTTGAGAGCGTACCTTATCAGGTCACGGTTTTCTACCTTGTGACTAATTGTGTGTAGTCCGTTCATTAACTCCTAAATTCTGGCATGGAGTTGGGCTGCTGTTTCGTTGTCGTTCATCTTGATCGTGTACAGCTTGTTCAGGAGGAGATCTCTTTTGCTGATTCGAGTATCTGAAGTTCCTTCGTGCAGCTCAATCAGCTTGCCCCACAGCTCCTTTGCACTGTTGAATGATCCTACCCGATTCAACTCTTCCTTGGTCAGGCCGCATTGAAGTGTCTGGGTTGCTTTGGCATCAGCTTCAATTTTTCTTTTCAGAGCGGTATCCCACTCAGTGTAAGACTATGGCACTCCTTCAGCGTTCTTTGGAATCTCCAGTCCAGACTGGATGATTATCCACATGTCCACCTGAGTTTTCAGGTGAACCTCCATCCGACTTTTCCAGTAGGAGAAGTCCTCCCCACTGAAAAGTGGTGGTCTGGCTGTGTTGAATCTTTCTTGCATGGCCATTTATCTGAAACTAAGAGTGAAAGCAAAGAAATATCCCAAGACTTGGTCTTGGATTAGTAGTGTGGGAAGAAAAAAATATTTATCGAGGGGTGTTGCACCAACCTCGATTAACGATGAAAATTAAAAAGAATTGAAAACGAAATCCGAAAAAAACTCTCAAATTGGTGGTTGCACCAAATTTGAGCTTCCTCGCTCTTATACCACTTGTTAGATCGATAAGAACGATAGAGGGGGGGTGAATATCGTAAAGCGTTTTCGAATTCGTAAAGAGAAAGAGCAGCGGAAATTAAAAACACAAACACAATGATTTACTTGGTTCGAAGTCGCAGTCGGCTCCTACTCCAAGGCCCACGGTCGTTGATCGTTTACTGCGGGCAATACTATAATCGCGCAAATAATTACAAGAAGATGTACAGTAGTAGTGCAATAAAAATACAATTAAAAATTAACTCTTCGTTACCGACGCCCGGTGTAAATCGTTCTTCGGTGCGTAGGGTCGTCGTCGGCGCTAGAATCTCGAGATGGAAGGTTTCTGGAGCAGAGCGCTTGAGTCGAAGAGCGTATTGACGTTGGAAGGATGTGTTGAGAAACCTTGAGGGTCGAGGGCTATTTATAGCAGTCCTGGGGGCACCCTGGACATTGGGGGTGCCCTCTACGTGGCCTTCGATCCGCAACAGTCTCGGTCAGCCTTTATCCCTTAAGGATTGGGCTGAGGTTTGACTGGGGGCGCCCGGGACGCAGGGGGCACCCCGGTTGACTCTTTCAGCGGTCTTCTCGGCTGGATAAGCTTTATCCGCTTCGTTGGCTTGAGCCCAGGGCGCCCAAGGCATCCGGGGCGCCAGGAGCACGGGGGCGCCCGGGAGCATGGGGCGCCCCCCCCCCCCCTCCAGTGAGCTTCCGAAGTGTTTTCTTGCTTAACTTATTTTGCCTTGACCTTGGGGGCGCCCGGGACACTGGGGGCGCCTTGCCCAGCTGCTTGCCCCTTTCCTTTGGGGTGTTCTGAGCTGCAGAAACACATTCCTTCGGTCCTGCATCCAAGGTTAGTCCAAAACAACACAAAGCAATAAAATATTAGGTTTATACAGCCTTGGCTGTCTTGGTTCTGACTTTGGGTCTCCAAAATGGAGCCCTAGGTCGAACCGACGCCTACTGTTCCCTCGACGAGGAACGCGTCCTCACCTACTCCTCTCAGGAGAATTTACCTGTTGCCAAACGGCTCCTCCGATTGGACTTTTGCCTAGCATTCCTTCGCCAGGTGCCTAGCAGTCCTTCGCCAGGTCTTCGTTACCAAGCAGCCCTTCACCTGGTGCCTAGCTATCCTTCGCTAGGTCTTTGTCTCCTAGCAGTCCTTCGCTAGGTGCCTAGCTGTCCTTCGCCAGGTCTTTGGTTCCAAGCAGTCCTTCGCCTGGTCCCTAGCAGTCCTTCGTTAGGTCTTCGTCTCCTAGCAGCCCTTCGCTAGGTGCCTAGCAGTCCTTCGCTAGAACTTCAATCTGCACACTCAAGTAGCATGTTAGATAAACATAACATCTTAACTTTTGAATCCTTTGCCATTATCAAAATCCAGGTTCGACTTGGGTGCTGTCTGCACCAACATTTGCAGGGTCACGTAGGCTTCTGGAGTGGGTGCTCCATCTGAACAGACTCCAACCTCCTAGAAGGACTTCCAAAAAGCATCAAGAGGGAGGAGTTGCTTTTATTTTGACTAGTAGCTCTTCACCTCTAAAGTGGATTCTGAACCTTAATCGTCTCCGACCACCGGAAGATGCTTATGTAAAATTAATAAGGGAGAAATCTGTCCACTACGAGATTGATCACATGAGGATAATTCTCCCAAGATGGATGCTACGTGCTCTTTACCCTATTTGAAGGGGAGTTACTTTCTTCTTACCCTCCTATTTCATTGTGAATATCATTTTCATGTTTTCAAGTAGTAATCTTTCTTTTCAAATTAGTTCTTGCTAATAAATGCTAGAATATAGTAGAATGCATAAGAGCCATTATAGATACCATGTTAGTATTTTTGGCATTTTATTTCTTGCGTGACTAGGAATAAATGTATCCATCTAGATTTTCTTATATCGTTTTAGAGTCCTTTGAAAGTAAATTAAATTTGGTTGTCAAAACTTAGGATTTGAGCCATTGGATGAAAATTCTTGGTTGCTTGAGTACTTCTTAGTATTGGATTCTAAATTAATGAATTGAGATGAATTCTTTTTACCTAGTGAGGAATTGGCCAAATTTTTGTGATACACACATGTGATTGTACTCTAGAACTTGCTTATGTTCTTTCAAAGCTATATTTCTATGATTGGACCACATTTATAGAGGTAAATCACTTTGTTTCTTTTCTTATATCATTTTTTTGCATTTTCCTTGTTGATACACTCTTAGTCCATATTTCCTTTCCCTCTTTTTCATGTTCATCTAATATTTTGTATGGACTTGGATACCTTAATGTTTCTTAATGTTATTTTGCCCGAGACGGACAAAAGTTTAAGTGTGGGGGAGGATGCAAGCATACTATCAAATTTTGAGACAATTGAAGAAATTTTGGCAACCAACAAGCAAAAATGTGCCAAGTGGGTTACAAGAGCTAAAAGTGTATAAGTGGAGCACTTAGTTCTCAATTATCATGAAAAGCTCCAAGTTATGAAGAAGTGAAGCTATGGAGTAGCTGAATCATTGGAAAAAAAAGAGAAGTTGAAAACAGAAAACAGAAGAAAAGAAAAGGAAAAGAAAAGAAAAATCTGAAGTGGAAATCAATGTTACATATTGAATTTGAAGTTGTGAATGAGGATGGAATGCATTAGAAGTCATCAAAAGAGGGCAAAATGCATTGGGATACATTTTTTAGTGTCCAAGTTTTCCACTTTCCTTAATTTTTTCATATTTTCTTATCATGCTATATTTCTTCTCCATGTTTCCTTATCATATTAGTTTCTTTGCTTTGCCATATCTTTTTGTCATATCATATTCTTTATTTGCTTTATCATGAGTCATAAGTGTCAAGTCTCTCAATTTTCTATTTCATCTCTACCATTGCATATATCTTCTTTAACTTGTTTGAATAAGCTTTTGTAGGTGTGGATCCGAATCAGGAATAATGGTGGAGAGTAGATAACAAGCAAACCTATGGTAGTGCAAAAAGCATGTGTATTTGAATGAACTCCATTTTCATCATGAACTTAGAACTCAAGAAGAGAGCCACCAAAACTACCCTTGAAAGGCTTAGTGAGTTAAATTCATCTCAATGAATGATGAAAGATGAAAATGCTAAGTTGTTGATTTAAGGACAAGTTTCTAGTCCATTGAGCTTAGATTTTTGAGAATTGACAACCCTAGGTAATTTTCTTTCAATTGCTTCTAACTATGATTGAGAATAATCTAGGGGGATACATCCTTAGTTTACTAGTTAGCTTGTGCGAGACGCCCAAGAGTAAGTGTGGGGGAGTTTGATAACCACCATTTTATTGATTATTTTTTGCTCTAAAAATCCATGTTTGATCCACATTTTATATGCTTAAGTTTGCAATTGTATTAGGTTTCATATATTTCCTCTATGTTGGCTTTTAATTCAAATCTTTGTATATTTGGGATATTTTTGGCACTAAATTTGAATATCATTTTGTAGGCTTCAAATGATCATGGACCTAGATCAAATCGGGTCAGACTTGAGTCAGCATTGGATCCAGATTAAAGGGATCAAGCATCGGATTAATAAGCGTCGTCCATTCCAGAGAACGGCTAGATCTAAGCCATCGGTCAACTTCTGGTCAATCCGAGTTCAAGATAGAGTCAATCATGACCATAGATCAAGATCTGAAAATTTCAGCCAAATCAGAAGTAATCTGACCGTTGGATCAAGCTCAAGATGTTCTAGACCATCCATTCAAGAAAAGGGAAGATCTGGACCATCCACCACTAATCTGGTTAATCCGAGCTGGGAATAGGTAAATCAGAACCATTGATTGGGATCTGTGGAGTTTAGTTCAGATCTGAAGAGATCCGACCGTTGGATGAAGTCAAATCGATCGCAGTCATCCGTTGCTAATCTTCTTCTGAGATGTGAGCTCTGACTTGGCTAACTGGACTCAATCTGCTGGACCAGAGCTGGGCTGAAACCTGGTCTGGATTAACTGAACCTAGACCGAACAGAGGCTGAACCCGAGCCAAATGCAGCTGAGGCTGGTCGAACCAAATTGCTAGGCTGAACCGGACAGTGGCTGGGCCGAACCAAGAGATCCAATCTCTTCGGCTTAACCGCTCGTCGCGGAGAGAAGGGGATCAGACGAGGGGTTCCCGACTCGATCATCTTCCCCACTCCATCGAAGAGGCGATCCTCACCACCTCCTCCACAAAGGCCGGCGGCTGCTCTCCACCTCTCCATCTCGCCGCCGGCCGGTCGACCTTCAATCCAACTCTTTCTCGGGTTGGGGGAGAAGAGGATTAGAAGGCCGATCATCCACATCTCCACCGCACGCCATTGCACAAGCTAGGGCCCGGGGTTCGAGCCCTAGCCGACCATCTTCCTCCACCGCACGCCATCAGTTCTTCACAGATTTCCGGCAGTAGCTTAATTACTTCCCAGCAGTTTTATTTTTCCTTCACAGCTTTGAATCCATTTCTTCGCAGTTTCTTCTTCACAGATTTCCGGCAGTAGCTTAATTACTTCCCAGCAGTTTTATTTTTCCTTCACAGCTTTGAATCCATTTCTTCGCAGTTTCTTCTTCACATGGTTTCAATTCCGACAGTTTTCTCTTCACAGCTTCAATTCAGCAGATCTTCTACTTCCGGCAGCTTCCTACTTCACAGAATTTCCAGCATATCCAGTAGTTCTTCATAGCAATTTCATCTTCATCAACAGCTTAATTTCTTTACAGCTCTGCATCGGATCTTGCAGTTTCTTCACGGCCTTGCTTTCACAGCAGTTATTCACCAGATTTGGGTTTAATTGTGTTGTTAGTGAATGTTAATTGTTCTTAATTGAGTTGTTTGTGATTGATTGTTGAATATTTGTATTAGATGGATCTTCCCCTATTCAAATTGCACGTACTTGAAGCCATTTGAAACATGTCTATCATGTGTTTGATTAAATGCTTCTTAGAACAGTTAATTTCAATTGTGATGTTTCTTATTTGCTTAGCTGTTATTTTGTATTGCTTTTCCCATGCTTTAAGTTTCATGTCTTCATTTACCTGCAATTAAGTTAGGTTAGATTAGATTTCTTCAATGCTGTAGTTTTGCTCTATGTTTAGTTTCGTTAATGCTTTCTTTCAAGTTGTCCTTTCTTTACTGCAATTGTAGTCAGGCTAAACTAGATTTCTGTACCTGCATTGTCTTCCTTAATTAGAACTAGATTTCATACCTGTTTTGCTATTTCTTTTCGTTGTATTAACATTCAAATCCAAACCGCAGTTTCATATCCAAAACCCAAAAGCAATAATTTACGATTCTGAGATTTATCATGCATCAACTACATTCGTTGGGAGACGACTCGAGTTACTCTATACTACATTAGTTTAGAGGAGTTCGATATTTTAATTGTATTTGATACTCGCGGTACGACACGCGAGCCTTATCATTCCTCCTTCGAGGGGTGACTCTACCCGGGTTGCTATTCATCCCGAGGGGGTCAATGAGGGGTCCTCCCCCCTACTGCTCCCCCAATAGTCTAATTCGTTGGTCAGCAGAAAAGGCGAATTCCGGAGGGCTCGGGCCCCAGATGGAAAAGGCTGTGCTCTGATGGCCCCAACCCTCTTCCTTCTGCCCCTGAGGAGGCTATTTTTGCTTCTGAGGGTGGGGCATCTGTTCTCGTATCTTCTCCCGTATCACCAGCCGCCATTCCGGAAGTGGGGGTCTCGACCCCCGGCTCTCCCTTAATTGACCCGGTCGGGCCTCCGAAGGGTAAGGAGCTATTGCACACCCAATATCGAATGAAACTCAACCGCCTTCAAGAGAGGCTGGATGCGACATTGGAGGCTTCCATGCAATCTCCCCCCCCCCTGGTGCAGTGTAGTTTAAGGAGGTTCCCGCCAAGGGGGCCCTGTCCGATCCGAGGGGTTTCCAACTCTGAGGAGGGCGACTCTGACCCCTCTTGCCTGCATCCTGATGCTCCTGCGGTTCAGCTACTTCCTCCACATAGGGTCTCGTTGACTTTTGAGGGTCAGGCCGACCTCTCAAAGTTTCAAGGAGGAGAGGTCGTACGTGTCTCTGCGGGACCTTTGACCAACCTCCATGAGACCCTTCTGAAGGTGCGTGCTACTGTTGCATAGGATGTGTTCTGGTAGGTTCTATAATCCCTTGGTGCAATGACAGGTAGCGGACGATTGCCTAATGGCTGGTCGTGGCTTGTATGCCTAGCCTCAAATCGAAGCCTTAACTCGCCGAGCCCTGAGAGCAGAAGCCGCGGCTGACCATGAGCATCGGGCTGGACTTATGCAAGCGGGGGTCAGCCGAGCTTTACAAGCGAAGGTGGAGCATCTGCTGAATACTCTGTTGGCCAAGGAGTCCACCCTACATAGTTCTCGGCACCGAGTACGGTTGGTCTCTGAGCGGGCGGTGGCCATTACAAAGGACTTGCTCCAGGTGACGCAGGAGCGGGATCAGCTTCAGATGAGAGAGAAAAAATTGTCGGGCGACCTCCGACTTATGGCGGCCTCGACCGAGAGGCTGAACGCACGCGTTCAGAATCAAGTGCAGCAGCTCAGCCAGAAAGAGTCTGACCTCCTGATGGTGACTGATCGCCTGGCTGTCTTCGATGACGACTTGGCCCAGGCTCAATCAGAGGTATAGGCCACGTCAGACAGACTCAGGGAGGCCCTGGCAGAGCAAGATATAATGTCTGCCGAGGTGGAGCAGCTGAGGCACGCCAAGGAGGCTGTCGAGGTCGAGCTGCGCGACCTTCGGGCGGCTGATACCTCGAGCAATAGAGAGGCTGAGGCGGCTTTCAAAGCCAAGTTCCTGGAATCGGATAAATTCGGCGCTATCGTTGCTGACCATATGATGAAGCGCTTGATGGAAGGCTTCCACGGGGCCATTGACCAATTGAAGAAGTCTCAATTTCTGCCTCTAGATGTGGATCCAAGTTTATGAGTGCAAGCAGAGTTTGGAAGGAACTCCTTCCCGAGGACCAAGAGTCGTAGGATCATGTGTTGACCAGGGAGCTTAACCCTGCTGTATCAATTTTGATTATAATGATCGTATCTCGTGCATGCATTTGTCTTTGCGTCAAGGGTTCAAAGTGTAGCGAGATCCTAGGTTCAGATTTCCCAAGATAACCCCGCAAGCTCAACTACTAGGCTTGCCTTTATTCTCCTGTGGGGCCCCCGTCAACTCTTCTCTTTTGGAGAATGTTGGTGGCCTCCGAACCTTCGCCTCCGCATCCCACGCAATCTCTTGAGTTGACTCATAAAGAGTTATGGGTTCTCAGGCGCAGCGAACGCATGCCAATCCATGCGACGCTTCAGAATTGGCGTCTGTTGCTATTCCTGCGCCATGCCTACATTAAATGGACAGAGAGGCAGTGGTAACTATAAAAAGGGGGAGAAGAGTGAACCTTCCCCATTCATTGCGCTTTCTTTCTCTTTGTAGACTCCTTGCGGCGAGATGCCAGTGCCTTCTCCTCCGCCACTGTTTATGGCAGGAGTTGCCGACACTACCGGGGAGGATGGCGGAGACGTAGTAGTGTTTCTTGCTGAAGGTCCTAGCAGGGGTGAAATCCCATGTTCCACACTATTTGTCAGGAAGCATAGTGGAGATGATGTCCGGGGTCTTGCTGAAGATCCAGGCGGAGGTGGGACTCCGGGATTAACCAAGGAGTCCAGAAGAGACATCATGTGCTCTGCCGGGGAGCATAGCAGAGATGACATCTCCTGATGGTTCATCTTCTGCCCCTCCCCGGGAGGTTCGTCCACTACAAATGTCATCCCCCCTCTGACTACTCATTTCCCCGAGTTTTGGGCATCGGATGGTGTTTGTCGGGGATCGTGCAGTACCGTCCCCCGACCGGGGGGGGAGGTTGCAGCCACTGCTTCCTTTCCCCTTCCTTCTTAATGTTGTAGTCATCCTTGTTGTTGGATGCATCTTTGCGGGAAGAGGTAGTCGGGGTATCCATGTGTTATCTCAGGCATCCTCCTTTGTTAATGGTTATGCGGAAGAAGGACCGAGGGGTCTCCACTAGGGCCGAGGGTTCAAGGATTTCAATCCTAACGAACATGGATCCCTGCTCACTGGCTGTTGGAGGACGGATTCGAGCCAAGCGATTTAGTGGGAATGATGTAATGACGAAGAAAAGCTCGAGTAGAGGAATGATTCCTTTTATCGGTTCTTCTGATTGTATCTTTGGTGTTTCTATGAGATGTTGGCATCAATGTATTTCCCATATAAATGAAGGAAAATATTTGTTACCTTTGATGTGTGTATGCCTGTATTAATATTTTGATGTCTAGCTTGTTCTCTTTTTGTCAGGTAGATCTTTATTTCCGCAACGCATTTGTGACCCAGACACTTGAAATATTGTGGGGCACCAAGGTCTTGGCTGCTCAGTAGGGTGCCTGTAGCATCTCGGCCGAACCTAAGTACCCTAGGCATTCGCAGCACCGCGAGGTCTGAGGGTTTTTTATCCTTGGTTGGGAGTCCGTAGCACCCTAGACCAAGCCTAAGTACCCCGAGCATCCGCAGCATCGCGAGGTATTAGGGTTTTTACCCTTGATCGGGAGTCCGTAGCAACCCAGCCCAAGCCTAAGTACCCCGGGCATCTGCAGAACCGCGAGGTATTAGGGTTTTTACTCTTGGTCGGGAGTCCGTAGCAACCCAGACCAAGCCTAAATACCTCAGGCATCCACAGCACCGCGAGGTATTAGGGTTTATGCCCTTGGTCGGGAGTCTGAGCAACCCAGACCAAGCCTAAGTACCCCGAGCATCCGCAGTACCACGAGGTATTAGGGTTTTTACCCTTGGTCGAGAGTTCGTAGTAAGCCAGATCAAGCCTAAGTACCCCGGGCATCCGCAACACAGCGACGTATTAGGGTTTTACCCTTGGCCGGGAGTCTGAGCAACCCAGACCAAGCCTAAGTACCCCGAGCATCCGCAGCACCGCGACGTATTAGGGTTTTTACCCTTGGTCGAGAGTCCATAGCAACCCAGACCAAGCCTAAGTACCCCGGGCATCCACAACACCGCGATGTATTAGGGTTTTTACCCTTGGTCGGGAGTCCGTAGCAACCCATACCAAGCCTAAGTACCCCGGGCATCCGCAGCACTGTGACGTATTAGGGTTTTTACCCTTGGTCGGGAGTCCGAGCAACCTAGACCAAGACTAAGTACCCCGGGCATCCGCAGCACCACGACGTATTAGGGTTTTTACCCTTGGTCGGGAGTCCGTAGCAACCTACACCAAGCCTAAGTACCCCGGCCATCCGTAGCACTGTGAGGTATTCGATTTTTTACCCTTGGTCGGGAGTCCGTAGCAACCCAGACCAAGCCTAAGTACCCCGGGCATCCACAACACCGCGAGGTATTAGGGTTTTTACCCTTAGTCGGGAGTCCGTAGCAACCCAGACCAAGCCTAAGTACCCCGGACATTCGCAGCACCGCGAGATATTAGAGTTTTTATTCTTGATTGGGAGTCCGTAGCAACCCAGACCAAGGCTAAGTACCCTGGGCATCCGCAGCACCACAAGGTATTAGAGTTTTTATCCTTGGTTGGGAGTCCGTAGCAACCCAGACCAAGCCTAAGTACCCCGGGCATCCGTAGTACTACGAGGTATTAGGGGTTTTACCCTTGGATGAGAGTCCATAGCAACCCAGACCAAGCCTAAGTCCCCGGGCATCCGCAGCACCGCGAGGTATTAGGGTTTTTATTCTTGGTTGGGAGTCCGTAGCAACCCAGACCAAGCCTAAGTACCCCGGGCATCCGCAGCACCGCGAGGTATTAGGATTTTTACCTTGGTTGGGAGTCCATAGCAACCCAGACCAAGCCTAAGTACCTCAGGCATCCGTAACACCACGAGGTATTAGGGATTTTATTCTTCGATAGTACACTGATATTTTGGAGAGTGTGCCTTCCTTTATTACTCGAATTTGCTGCAAGGCAGCAAAGATACACAAGTGGTACATAATATGTAAAGTAAACCTTACCGGGATCGGAAGGGTCAGAGATAGTTGGCCTGCCCGGGCCTCTTGAGCCTTTTGTCCCTCTCCCCTGTGCATGGTCGCCTCCTCCAGCTAGTCTTCTAGAGCCCTTGGGTTCTTTAATGAGGAGAGTACAAAAGGCATATAATCAAAGGTATATATATAATCATTTTAGGGGAGTTAGTATTAGGAAGCCATGAGTAAAAATAGTGTGGAATAACTATCTATAGTTTAGTCATACATTTACACTAAGGATGTATGCACACAAGAGACTTCCTATTAGAGATAGGTAGAAATAACTTGAGGATAGGAGATCCACCTTTTGCAACCTGGAAGAAGAGAAGACACATGATCCGGTCGGGTAGGTTTGCTAATCTGATCGGAAGACCGGTCGGGTCAAGACTCGGTCGGGCAAAGACAGTCGGACGCGCTAGATGTCAATTTAGCCTGAGGGATCAGAGTTCAAGGTTACTCAAGCTGGGTCCGGTTGGCGGTAGCCGGTCGGACATCCCCGGTCCGACGTCCCCAGCCGGGAGGATCCAGTCGGGCGAAAGTACAAGCACGTGCCTGGCTCCCTTGAAAAAAGAGGTACCAAATATAGAGCGGAACTCCGGTCGGGCACACCCGGTCGGGAACGCCCGACCAGACGACTTAATTGCCCTGCCAACGGAATTATTCGCCCCGCTCTAGGAAGCGACTCACATAGGCCGGCTCTCCGGTCGAGCATACCCAGCTGGTCAGTCGAGCTAGCAGATCACAGATGATTAGCCCACCCAAGAATCATTGATGGTCGAAAGACCTAGCTCATCTGGGTGACCGCCCTCACTCAGTCGGTCATATCCTGACAGACTCACAGCCATCTAAGCGGGTGGTCCCGAGTGACTATTCCTGGTCGACCGACCAATCCGTATAGAATCGTCATCGCGCCTAGTAAGATTAGCTTGGATGACCCCACTGTCCCAATGGGTTAATCATGATCATGCTTTTAAGATCCTCCAGATCTTCTCATTATAAGGAAAAGAAACCTGCCATAATCATATCCTGACAGAGCCGTAGACATTAATTAGGATCAGAGGTGACAGCTTGGACAGACTATCAGGCGAATGTGCCAGACCCTCAGGAAAACCAAGGCTGCCAAAGGATCAGGGTGTCAGCAGGTCAGTTTTTAATGAGACAAAACAGCCTTGATAGGACAGGGGGCTTCCTCCTCCCCTATATAAAGCCCCTTGGGTGCTTCAGAGGGGGAATTCCTACTGCTGGAATTTTCTGGTCCATCTTTTGTGTTCCCGTTTTGGTCAAACTCTGACCCAATTTTGCCCTGCTAGCCTTTGAGCCCGACCCTGACTCACACGCTGCCATAACTCGAGTCATCTCGGTCCGACCCAGTCATCTGAGCGAGAGCCCTCTCCGCTTGTCGACAGGATCAAATTTGGCGCCGTCTGTGGGAAACTCTGCCTGATTGAAAGATGAAGATAGGTGACTCCAACAAGGTGATAGTTACACTCTCAGAAGAAGACTTCAAGTTGCTGGTGGCTGCTAAAGCTCAAAAGTTAGTAGCCGAACAGAAGACTGTCGGTCACCCCACTCAGGAAGGTCCCTCCTAGGCGGCTGCTCACGCTGGCACAAAAGGCGAAGTTCGCCCGGATGGTAGTCCCTATTTCCCCCCAGTGTTCTTCGGCCCAACGGAGGATGCCGGACAGTCCGACCCATTGGAAGTCTCCCCCACCCGAGTAAGACTCAACAAAGGGAAGGCCCCGGTTAGCCAGGCCCCGGCTGAGCGCACCGGATTCCCCATCTCTAGCCAGGTTCTGCAGGAGCCGATTCCCAAGCACTTTTGACTCCTATCTATTCCTGAGTATAGAGGAGTCACAGACCCAGAAGAACATTTGATGAAGTTCGAGAATGCAGCCCTGCTGCATCAATATACTGATGGCATCAAGTGCTGAGCGTTCCTGACCACTCTGGTCGGGCCCACTCAATGATGGTTTGACAGATTCCCGGAGGGGTCTGTGCAAGAGTTTGCTAACTTCAAGAGGCTCTTCTTACAACATTTTGCAAGCAGCTAGAGACACCACAAGACCAGTCTCAACCTATTTGCCTTGAAGCAAAGCCCTAAGGAGTCCTTACGGGCTTATATCAAAAGATTCAACCAAGTCGCATTGGATGTGCCCACTGCTACCTCGGAGGTGTTGATCAGCGCCTTCGCCCAGGGCCTGCAAGAAGGAGAGTTCTTCATATCACTGATACGCAAACCCCCGAAGGACTTCGAAAGCCTCCTGGGCAAGGCCGCCAAATATGTAGACGTGGAGGAAGCACAAGCCGATCGACGTCGGGAGGTCAGGCCTTCACCTGTGACTCCTCATAGTCAGAAGATCACACCTCCTAGAGGGCCCCTTCGAAGTCCTCGAGCCATGGGGAAGAGACTCGGAGCTGAGCGAGGCATAGTTCAACAAGTGGCCCGGGGATGCCTCCCCAATAGGTGGCAGCCTTATTGTCCTTTCCATAATAGTCATACTCACAGTACCCAAGACTGTTGGCAAGTCGAGCGAGAGCAAGCTCGCCCTGGCCGAGGAACTCCCCGAGGAGCCTATCAAGGAGGAGCTCGAGGTTGAGGAAGGGCGTAGCTAGATAGGCAAGATACAGACACCCAGGTGGCCACCCCCGCGGCGCGACAACTATTCCCGACCCCCAGCTCTCCCAAACAGGGAGGAGACAACGAAGAGCAGGCGAATCAACAAAACACCGTGCAGGGCTCGATTAACGTCATCTCAAGCGGCCCTACTTATGGAGACTCTAACCGAGCCTGGAAGTCTCAGATGAGGCGCTTAGAGATCCACCAAGTGGAGAGCAGTTCTGCCCAAGCCTGGGGAAAGCAGATCAGCTTTGGCCCTCAAGACCTACAAGGAGAGGAAATTCCACATGACGATACACTGGTCATCACAGCTATCATAGCTAACTATCAGGTCCACCAAGCCATTGTAGGCACTGGTAGTTCAGTCAACATCTTATACAAGAAAGCATTTGACCACTTGCAGATTGAAGCCAGTGAGTTGCAACCTGTAGCCACACCCCTTTTTGGGTTCATGGGGAACAAGGTCCAACCTATCGGTCAGATCAAATTAGTCATCTCACTCGGAGAAGAGCCCTCTCCTCTTGTCGACAGGATCAACACAGAAACACATATTCTTCATGTCATCGTGTGTGAATCAATTAGCCATCTTCGACGAAGATCCAATGGTGATTGTATTGCTGTAAGAAAAATTATTCATACTAAAGATAACAACTTATAGTGATCTTGGAGAAGAAATCAGAGAAGACTTGGAGAACTTGCCGTTGGCAAGAAGGTTACAACACAAACACTTCTCGGCGATTCCACGAACCAAATCCCTCAAGGTCCTCTTCTTGCGATGAACCGCACGCCTGATGGATTTCTTGGACGATCTTATATAGGAGAAGAAGGTAAGCTTTTCACCTTTCTCATAATGTGTGCTCTAATTGCACAAAATGCACTAAAGAGGAAGAGGAAGAGAATGGGCAACTGATACATATTCTTCCTCAATGTGTGCATTCAATGTACACATCCAACATCTCTCACTCATTCAAGTCAATCCATAAAGATCATCTAGTCACAAAGATTATGTAAGAACATTGAATTCACACATCAGGAAAAATGGTTCGTACGACAGCAAGCACACTGAGTAATTATAGCTAAAAAAGTTGTGGCACTTAATTTAGCCGCTCTATAGAACAAATCTGATACATCAATAACTTGCATTTACCCTAGATTAAATATTTACATTCATATGAACATCTCTAATCAATACAATTATTCACAATCACATTTTAAGTACTCAATGAAAAATGAAACTGGTCAACAGTGAATAAATATCACAGATGTAAATCAATGTTAATCTTCCTTTTTAGCTAAAATCTACTCATTCTAATCAGTTGTTTTCCTAGTTATGCTCCATAAATCGAATCATCTATAGCTAATAGGATACACACTAAAGTAGCAAACACTAATAAGAACTTCAAGTAGACAGCTAAATAACCACTTAGGATAAAATTGAGATTAACTCATAATCTCAAGGGTTTCACATAGTAGAGAAGTAGGGATTTTTTTCTCCTACTACCCTTATTGTCACTATAACACATATGATATGAATCACATGCTATGATATTTTTCTCTTTATCAAAAAAGTGCATGTTTTTCTCAAATATTTAACATCGTATAGATTTCGATCTAGACATATCTAATGTCTAATCAGAATTTAACTTATGAATTCTAATCTGGCCTTTAACAGGTTAAATAAATGCTGAGCTCATTTATTTCGATCATTACATGAATGATCTCATCTTGACATAATTATCAAGGCGACCTCAACTTATGAGTATATCTCTATTCACAATTACATAAGTTGTCTTATAGTAATAATCTTACCTCTATTTATACTTAACAAATAGAGATGATTGTCCATTTGAGTGGATCAATCTCAACCTACCAACATGCTCATCGATATTTTTTATCCAAATGTAACAAATACATTTACAATGAATAGATCTGACATTTCATAAATATAACAGTCTTTACAATGTGTTACATCTTAGTCCCAAAGACTTCACATATTCATGAAATGACTCTTTAGTCAATGATTTAGTAAAAGGATCTGCAAGCATAACTCATGTAGCAATGTACTCAAGAATTATTTTTTTCATGTTAACAATATCCCTTACAAAATTAGATTTAATTTCTATGTGCTTGCTTTTGCTGTGATATTTAGGATTTTTGAAAAAAGCTATAGCAGCTTGATTGTCACAATACATTGTAACAAAACTCCCACTATCCTCAACAATCTTCAGATGCTTCAAGAATCTTCTTAACCAGACAGTTTCTTGTACAGTCGCTGCACAAGCCACATACTCAGCCTCCATTGTCGACAGTGCTACACAAGCATGTTTCTTGCTGTTCCATGAGATGACGCCACCAATCAACAAGAAAGTATTGCCGGATGTGAATTTTCTATTATCAAGGTCCCTTGCCCAATCTATATCTATGTAGCTCTTAAGGCTCAACTTTGATCTTTGGAAGCAGAGATAATAATCTGTTGTCCCTTTGAGGTATTTGAATATCCTTTTCATTGTTTTTCAATATCTCGATCCTGGATTTGAGTGGAAATGACTAACTAAGCCGACAGCATAACTTATATCAGGACGAATACACAACATAGTATACATTAAACTACCAATGTCATTGACATATGGTTTTTTTTTCATATCGGCTACCTCTTCAGGAGTCTTGGGAGACATATTTTTACTCAGAATAACACCTTTTGCTATAGGTATTTGTTCAATGTTAGAATCTGACATATTGAAGTGTTGTAGCTTCTTAGTGATATAAGCTTCTTGGGACATATCCAAAAGTCTTTTTGATTGATCACGAATGATCTACACTCCTAAGATGTACTCAACTTCTCCCATATCTATTATATCAAATTGCAATGAAAGCCAAGACTTGACTTCTATCATAAACTTTAAGTCACTTCTAGCTATTAGCATATCATCAACGTATAATGATAAAATGACAAACTTTCCTTTTTTCTTCTTTAGGTAAACACAATGATCCTCATTGATCATTTCGAAACCATAAGACAAAATGACTTCATTAAATCTTATGTTCCATTGTCTTAATACCTGCTTTAGGCCATATATAGACTTATTAAGTCTACATACTTTATTCTCTTAACCCTCAGCTATATAACCTTCTAGCTATGTCATATAGATTTTCTCATCAAAATTACCATTAAGGAAAGTTGTCTTTACATCCATTTGATGTAATTCTAAGTCAACATGTGCTACTATATCTAGGATGACACGTATTGACACAAACTTCACAACTGGGAAGAATGTCTCTTCAAAATCAATACCCTCCATTTAGGTATATCCTTTTGCAACTAATCAAGCTTTGTATCGATTAATCGACCCATCCACTTTCCTCTTAATTTTGAGAATCCACTTATTCCCAATTGCCCTTCGCCTCGAAGGAAGATCAACTAAGTCCCAAACTTGATTCTTTCTCATGGACTCCATTTCCTCATCTATTGCAGCTTCTATTTCTCCTTAATTGAGCATTTCAATGCTTTCTCAACTATTCGAGGTTCCTCATCATCAACTGGAAGTATCATTAATGTCTCATTCTTAATGTCAAACCTTCTCCGAGGAATAATTTGACGACTACTTCTTCGTAGGTTAGACCGTTGAGAAACTGACTCATTCATTGACAATTCACTCTCACTAGGTTGACTAGATTAGGCATCCCCTATGATTCCTGATTCATTGAAAAAGGAACAGTATCCTCCTCCTCTATTGCAAATAGAGGAATCAATTTATCAAATTCATCTCTTGTTGGAAACTCAGTTTCGAGAAAAGTAGTATCTCATGATTCGATTTCAGAGATAGTTTTATCTTGTTGCTCACCAATGAAAACATAAGCCTTAGATGTATCAAAATATTTTACAAAGATACACTTTCTGCCCTCGGGTCCTAATTTTTTATATTTGTGAGTTTTGTCATGAATATAAGCAGTTGACCCAGGGTCTCAGATTACTTAAATATGATTTTCTACTTGTCCAAAGTTCATATTGATTAGATGGAACATATTTAGAAGGCACTCGGTTAAGCATGTAGGTTGCAACTAACAATGCATCTCCCCAATAGGAAATAGGCAAATTAACTTGAGCCATCATCGACCTAACCATTTTGAGAAGAGTTCAATTTCTTCTTTCAGCAACTTCATTTTGATGTGGAGTTCCAGGGATAGTTAGTTATCAAATAATTCCTTTCTCATTACATATTATCTTAAACTGATTAGGCAAATATTCACCTCTACGGTTAGTGCGAAAGGTTTTAACTTTATGTTCCAATTAATTCTCACCTTCGTTTAAATAACGATTGAAATAATCTAATGCTTCATATTTATGAGAAATCAAATGCACATGACCAAAACGCATTAAGTCATTAATAAATATAATGAAATTGAACTTCCATGTCTAGCCTTCACATTCATTAGACCACAAATATCCGAATGAATCAATTGCAATGGTGATTTAACCCTAATATCCTTACCAAATGATTTCTTAGTTGATTTTTCAGTAAGACAATGCTCACATATAGACAAGTCAACTTTAGTATGAGTGTCGAGTATACCCTCTCTGCCTAATCTATTTATTTTTTCTTGTCCTATATGCCCTAATCTCGCATTCCAAACTTTATCATTAACATCATCATCGCTAGTAAAAGTAATGTTTGAAAAATAATCATTATTTCCATAATTAACATTTGGTTGTACATCAAAAATCATGAAACCATTTGATACATAACCATATCCAATTAACACAGAATTAATTTTCATTTCCACACAACGATTATAAAAGTTCATATAGTAATACAATTCAAGAAGATAATTAATAGAAACCAAATTCTATCAAACCTTAGTGTTGGACCTTGGATGGCTAGAGAGGGGGGGTGAATGTAGCCAGACACCGAAACTTTGCACTTATCGAAATTTCTGCGACTCAAAGATTAGTAGCACAGCGGAAGCCAAAGAAAACAGAGTATGCAGAAATAAAACCTAGCTAAGCACAAATGCAAAACGCTAACAAGAGGATTTACAATGTTCGGGGATAACTTGCCCCTACTCCTTGGTGTGCCCTTAAGGTGGGTGATCCCTTGATCGTCGACAGATCAAGCCCCGGTGAACACCGGATAAAATGCAACCTCCTTCTCGGTGGAGTAACCTCTCCACAGCGTTTCAACAAGGATAAATGTTTAAGCACAATGAAACACAAGAAAGATCTTACTTAGCACTTAGGACTGCAAGAACTCAGGCAAACTTCTCCCGAGCTCCACTCAGCGCAGATCTCACGCAAGAATCCCCTTCTTCGTGTCTTCTCGCTGATGGACTCACCAAGCTTTCTGACTCTTCTTCCCAATGCTCAAGTAACAGATGGTTGCTTCAAAGATCGCAGTTGCTTGCTCAAGATGATGGAACAGATCGCACAAGCACACAAGATGTCGCAGAGTAGTATGTTCAGTTGCTAAGGCTCCTTCGCCACCAAGCGCTTAAGTCCTAGCTCACCGATCACTAGGTCACCATCACCCTGCAGCCTCCAGCTGCTCACCTGCCAACGCCAGCTACCACTGAGCTCTCCCTGGACTCCCTGAGCTTCCCTCAGCCAAGCTCCAGTCAGCAGCTCCAGTCAGCAGCTCCGACCGTTGTAACCTGAGATGGCAAATGGACAAACCTGCTCCAAGGAAAGGCCTCCATTGACTCTCCTTGAGTATTTGAATCCATCCCTATCACCTGCACACTCAATCAGAGGTTTAGCAAATGAAATCAAACTTATATCAGTAATAGCAGAGAAGATCAAAGTGACATCAGTAGCGTATCAGTGAAAGCAGGCGTGATCAGAGCTTCTGACAGCGCGTTTAAATTAAAGTGATCGGTCACTGGACCGATCAGGACTATCCCAGACCAATCAGGCTCCAACCTGATCGGTCCCCAGTGAGAAACTTGGGATCGCAAGCTCATATGATCGGTCACCCTGACCGGTCACCAGATCGGTCACCCTGACCGGTCACCAGATCGGTCACCAAACCGATCTGGAAACCAGCTTGCCACAATCCCGCTAGGAATTCACTGGCTGATCGGTCACCAGATCGATCAGGCTGATCCCAGACCGATCAGGCTCCAACCTGATCGGTCAGGGTGAGAAACCTCGCGATAGTTGATCGTTCAGCATGATCGGTCACGGTTTCTCCCTGATCGGTCACCAGACCGATTAGGAGCAGATCAGTGAGGTTCCCAAAAACCTACTGGATGCTCCCTGATCGGTTACCGGACCGATCAGGAGCAGAGCAGTAGGGGAACTCAACCCACTTGTGGGCTCCCTGATCGGTCACCGGACCGATCAGGAGCTGTGCAGTGAGTGAAACGCATACTCCCTGATCGGTCACCAGACCGATCAGTCATCGTTGGATCACTCACCAGACCGATCCACGAAGGAGTACCGTGCCAACCTCCCTGATCGATCACCAAACCGATCCAGGGGCTCCAACCTAGCCCTCCAAGCTAGGACCTGACCCTCCAAGCCAGGATTTCATCCAACCTAGCCCTCCAAGCTAGGACTTTTCACCTAACTCTCCAAGTTGGGACTTTTCACCTAACCCTCCAAGTTAGGACTTTTCATCTAGCCCTCCAAGCTAGGACTTTTCACCCAACCTTCCAAGTTAGGACTTTTCCACACCTAGCCCTCCAAGCTAGAATTTTCCACACCTAACCCTCCAAGTTGGGACTTTTCACCTAACCCTCCAAGTTAGGACTTTTCACCTAGCCCTCCAAGCTAGGACTTTTCACCCAACCCTCCAAGTTAGGACTTTTCCACACTTAACCCTCCAAGCTAGGATTTTTCACACCTAACCCTCCAGGTTAGGACTTTTCATCAAACCTAGTCCAACTAGGTATGCCTAGTCCACGACCAGGACTTAAAGCCAATCATAATCATAATCATCAATCTAAACTAAAATCGATGTCAACACCAAAACAACAATCAGGGTCAGACTGCATCAACACTTAGGAGCATGTAGGCCATCATGCAGAAATAAGATACATCCACCACGAATGTTGAGTTTGCTAGTGTCAATTCCTTTGATTTCAATTCTTACATTGTTTCCCACATATATCCACTTATTGCCAGCTGGTACCTGATGGTACTCCACTTATATAGCTCGATCAAGAGCTACATGGTTTGTTGCTCCTAAATCTATAATCCACAAAGGATAAGAATCGGCTAACAACACTGAACTAGCAACATAATATTCATGAAAAAAAAGACAAATATGGATCTACCTTTTTTGGCTTAGTACATTCCCGAGCAATGTGGCCCTTCTTGCCACAGTTATAGCAAGTCAGCTTGCTTTTAGGTTTCTTTCCATACTTTTTTCCTTTCTTCTTGATTGGGTCTTGTACTGCAGTAGCACCAGCTTCTTTTCCCTTACCTTTTCCTTTCTTGAACTATCTTTTCTTATTCTTAGATCCAGAACCTTTCGCTACAAAAGTTTATTCAGAAATTCTTACGGATTCTATTCTCTCCGCCTCCAATTCAATATGACATGAGATATTAATAAAAGTCTTGATACTCTCACTATGAATAAGATTCTGTTTCATTATTTTCTAAGAATCAGGAAGGGAATGAATAACTGTCTGAACTTGTTGTTTATCGGTCAACTCATGACCAGTAGTCTTTAGCTCCTGAATTATATTCCTCATTTCCCTCAAATGTTGGGTAATGGTAACATTCAAGTGCTTTTTACAACTGTCAAACTTGATTGTCAATTGGCGAAACTTACTCAAACTAGCTCCACTGTATTTCTCTCTCAGGACTACCCAGACAACATGTGCTGATGGTAAGGATTTATACTCAAATACCAGGTTGTCTACCATTGAACTAATCAATATACACTTAGCAGTGGTGTCCTTTTTCTTCCATGCCTTATAGGCATCAAGATCAAGTTTATGTTGTGTTATTGAACCATTAGCAGGTTCTTCCATGAAATGATTCACAGCCTCTAGAACTTGTTGTTCCTTTAAAACATATTATATCTTGAAATGTCATATTTTATAGTTATCTCCATATAATTTCTCTCCCTTGTTGAGTTCGGATATGATGTTCTTAGTTGTCATGATCTATCATAAATAAATATATTATTTAGTAATTCAATGTATAACATATATACATAATTTATGATTGACTCAATGTAAATTTGTGTTGGTTTACGAAATCAAGTGGTAATTACGTTTCCACTCATCATTCGTATGATCTAATTTAATCAATATTGATCAATTGTATTACATACATCCCATCAAAAATGAACTAATGAACTAATCATTTGCAAAAAAATGAA
Organism: Boesenbergia rotunda; assembly: GCA_024364735.1. Lineage (NCBI taxonomy): Eukaryota > Viridiplantae > Streptophyta > Magnoliopsida > Zingiberales > Zingiberaceae > Boesenbergia > Boesenbergia rotunda. The sequence continues at coordinate 474,977 of JAGFNQ010000218.1, forward strand.
CTAATTATTTTCAAGTCAGTTAACACATAACGTAACTTTTTCTTTAAAATATAGTACTTTCGTACATAACAATAGTCTATACTATATCACTTTATTAAATGAGCTTATTCGGTTCATAGACAACTAAAATAATAACAGAATTTGATAAAGTAGATAAGTTGATATCACTCCTATAATAAAAAAATATTATGGCAATGGTCATCACTCTCTCGTTTATCTCAAATCGGCCAATTTAGGGATGTTCCAAAGTTTTTATAAGATCTTCCTTAAATATTTCAGGATCTTCCTCAAAGATTTCAAGATCTTCCTCAAATATTTCAGGATTTTCCTTAAACGTTTCAAGATCTTCCTCAAATATTTCAGGATTTTCCTCAAACATTTCAAGATTTTTCTCAAATATTTCAAGACCTTACTTAAACATTTTAGGATCTTCCTTAAATATTTCAGGATTTCCTCAAACATTTCAAGATCTTCCTCAAATATTTCAGGATCTTTCTCTGGATCTTGCTCAAATTCTTCAGGTTCCTCTTCAGGATCTTATTTTGGGTCTTCCTCAGAATCTTCTAGATCCTTTAGAAACTTATAGCGACGTAGTTGCTTACATAACTCAGTATATGAGATACGACATTCATAGCATCCCTATATCTGGTGTGTAACTTCTCTCGCACGCCTTAGTAATGAACAAATCAATGCCCCAATTCTGTAGTCATCTAAGATTGGAAACTCTTCCTGCTCGAGTTTCCAAAATAGTCGATCCAGCCTTCCTATATTTCCTTGGATTTCGAGAATCGGATTATAGTCAACCTCTTCTATTTGCTCCATTAGCTCATTGCATCACTCATTATGACGGGTCATGGTGCATATCTCATGCAATATCTGAAATTGAAAAATAATATTATCAGTATAAAACTGACAAACCAGTAACAAAACCAGTTCATTTCAATTCACATATATACATAAAAAAAGCACACAAGCAAATGAGAAAAATAAATTTTTTTTATTTGAGCAGTTATAGTTGACTAACATACTGGACTGATCGATTTGGATATCCTATTGTCGTTGTTTCACCTAAGTCCATTTAAGTTTAAGTTCGATGTATTGATCAAATTAGTGAATTTGGTTCAGGTTTCGATCAAATTAGTTTGGTTGAATTAATAAATAGTTTGAATTAGACTAGGTCTGACTGAACTAATTTAATTTAATTTAATTAATTAATGATTTAAATCAGACCTAAATTTAATTGGACATATTGATTCAAATCAATCGGACGTAGAAATTCATAAAAAAAACATGCATAAAAAACATTTTTATCAACTGTTGATCGATCTATTAATCAACTAATTATTTTTTATACATAAAAAAAATATTTTTCTTTGTTTTTACTAATCGCACGTGAGAATTCAGAGAGAATTCATTTCTTTTTATTTATAAAAATCATTTCATATCATAATCCATGAAATATTTTTCTTAATGGATTCAACTCTATTTTAATCAATCAGATCTATTTTTCAATCGATTACGTATATTTTAATCGATTAAACTAAAATTTAAATCGATTAAAAATCTCTCTATGGCCACAATAAATGTGAGATTGTCGGCCGATGCAGTTTAATCGTCGGTGCTTATCGGTCACGGATACCGATCACCAACTATCGGACATGGTTGTCGGTACCCCACAACTGCCACTAATGTTGTTGCCGGGATCCTTCCATGATGCAACTTTACCGCGGCAGCTGCTCGCGATGCGGTTCTACCACAAACAATTGCCAACACGAGACGCACATGCTAGAGTCCATCGGGCGCTGCTCGCCGACGACGGTCAGTGCCCGCGACACTGTTAGTGTGCACACTACGTGTGAAAATCATGATCAAGAGTCACGATTTCCCGGGGCTAGGGATTTCTTTCCACCGAAACATGCTCTAATACCATTGTCTCTGTAAGAAAAATTATTCGAACTAAACGATAACAACTTACAGTGATCTTGGAGAAGAAATTAGAGAAGACTTGGAGAACTTGCCGTCGGCAAGAAGGTTATGACACGAATACTTCTCGGCGATTTCATGAACCAAATCCCTTAATGTCCTCTTCTTGCGATAAACCACATGCCTCATGGATTTCTTGGATGAACTTATATTGAAGAAGAAGGTACGCTTTTCATCTTTCTCATAATGTGTGCTTTAATTGCATATAATGCACTGAAGAAGAAGAGGAAGAGGAAAAGAATGGACAACTGATACCCATGCTTTCTCAACGTGTGCATTCAATATAAATGTCCAACAGATTGTGTACGCAATCGAAGATGTCCATGTATCCAAGGATATGCTCAAGGTCTTTGCACTTAGTGAAGACTTCAATCATCCATTGAGGGAGCTAGTTTTGATGTAGATTTGATTTTCAAATATATATATATATATATATATATATATATATATAATATATATATATATATATATATATAATTTTGTCGCAGAGTGAGGTGGACTCTCAAGAGCAAAACGGACCCGAGTACTGTTGATGCTGGTTCTAACCTGCAAGGAAATGACCGTTAGTAACCCGCCGGAAAAATCCCTGGCAAGGCCCTCCGACGGTCAAGTTAGTCTCCGCGAGAAGAGAGCAAGCGATGGAACAGTGGCGAAGAAATGCTATTGCGTGTACCTGTGAAGTGGAATGCGGAGGGGCTTATATAGCCGAGGGAGCTGATAGCTTCTGCCTGTGTCTGCCACTTTTTGTCTTATACAGGGGCAGGGTAAGGTGTCTTATGCGGGGGCAGGGTAAGGGACGCTATCAGCTCGCCGACGGGTGTCGTCCAACGCTGCTCGGTCTAACACAAGCATAGGTTGCCGTGGTACGAAGTGCAGGGGTATGGCAGGAGGGTACCGTGTCAGCGGGATATTCACGATTCCAGCATGAACGGTGTCAGGCCTACGCCGACTCCCGCACCACTTCTGTTGGTGTTGTGTCAGAGAGTAGGTGGTCGTGGGGATCGCGACAAATCCCAAATGAGAGCGCCAACCGACGGCTCCGAGTGAAACCTGGCCATGCGACCACTACTTCCCCAATTGAGGCAGTGTGCTTTCCGAGTCATGGAGCGCTCGGATTTGACTAATCCGACTCAGCTTAGGGTCGGGTAGTTAGTGGATCAGGAGTTCTCCGGCTCGACAGTCGGTATCCCTTAATGTCGTGTGCATATCGGTCGGGGTCGGACTCTCGACGTTCCCGAGTGGAATGGGTCAGGCTATATTCAATCGGCTGCCCGCTCGGGCGACTCGGCTCATCGGGACCCTAGGTCCCCCTGTTCCGACCCAACCTGATGTGGCGCCAGGCTTGCCAACCGAGCTACACGTGAGCTAGGTCGGGATCATAAGCATCCCCTTCGAGTTTAGTTGAAGGAGGCACCGAGTCCGATTGACTGGACTGCTAATTTTAAAGTAAGCCTGGCGCGCCCGAGTGGTCTACTCACCCGACCGACCTTCAAAACTAGACGCTCGATTGGCCGATCGGCGCGTTAACATCACCTCAAATGTCTTTTCTGTCTTATCCTCAACCCGGGTTGGGCCAATTCGTAATCTTCTTCATTAATTACCGCATTAACTGCTAGGGCAACGTGCCCGATGGCTATTGGTCCCCCGAGTAACGAAGTGTCTGCCGCCTAACCCAGCGAGTGAGCGGCACGCACACATGACGCCGTGCTTCTGGAATTACCTAGGGTTTGATCGGATGACCCAGCTCCTTTCCCACCTTTTCTCTGGATCATCATCGGACGATGGTCGTTAGTCGCTCGACCCTATAAATAGGCCTCTCCCGCGTCGTTTTTACCATCATTTTTCACTTTTCACGCTGAACTACTGCTGGTGCTCCTTCTATTAGGGTTCCGGTGATCTCTGGCAATGACCACCCTGCTATCTTCTTCTCCGGCGTTCCCTTTTTCACTCGGTCAGTCTCTCTCCTTTCAACACTTTTATGGATTATCCTTCTTCTCACTTGGACCCATGGTACACCACCTTGGTGTCCGACCTCCACCATCACGACCTCGACCAGATCCAGTCCAACTACCACATCTCTTCTGACCACTGCCTTCACCTACCCAACTCGACTGACCGACCCGAGACCGCACCCCTTAGCTACATAACGAACTCTCGAGACCACCGTCAGGCTGGGCTTCATTTCTCGATCCACCCCTTCATCTCTTCCATCTGCCGCTTCTTTCAAATCCTTCTCTCTCAATTAGCCCCGAACGCCATCCGATTGATCTGTGGATTGGCGGTCGTCTTTTCTTTATATAAAATTCCCCTTCAGCCCGACATCTTCTATTATTTCTTCTACCCTAAGAAACAAGAGTCGGGCGACTTCTTCTTTCAAGCCCGAGCCAAAACCTCCTTTCTATCCAAATTTTCGACCTCGAATAAGGGTTGGAAGGAACTTTTTTTCTTTGTAAATCCCACCCCGACCCCGAGTTGGCCTACTTCTTGGATCTCCGACTTGCCTTCTCCTCCCCCCGCCCCCTAAGAATTACTGATCCCTTCCTACCTACCAGTCAGCCCTGTCTAAAATCGGGGGCCGACATTTCCACGGGGTTCATCTGCTGAGCGAGGACATCTTATACGTGTTTGGGCTCAGCCAAGTGTCATTCTGCCGACCCAGCTCACTCGGTAAGCTCCTTATTCTGTCCATTGTATATTTATAGCTAACTAGACCTCTGTTATTTTGCAGCAAACATGATGCTCGCGGTGGCCTTGGAGGAGGGATTCGGCCTAGACGATGCCGAGATGGAAGCGCGCATCGCCGATTAGCTGGCTCAAAGAGAGGCTGCTCCACTTGCACCAACCTCTATGCAATTGTCGCCCTCTTCCGACTCCGTAGTTGCGTCGACTGCCGACCCGGAGCCTATGGACATAGAGGACCAGCCTCTTGTCGTGAGGCGACAACGAGAGTGGGACCCCGTATCCGACCCTGCTAGGGCCTCCACTAGCTCCCAGCCCTAGAAGAAGAAGAAGAAGTTGGCGGCCGGACCTCAGCACCACCACCACCTCCGACCCGGGCATCCCCGGAGGACTCAGGCTCCCCACACTCAGTGGATCAGCTCAACCATCCTCCCATGCATCTCCTGCTTCCATCACAAGCTGACCCCTCCATGAGCTTGGAGGTACCGAGCGGCAACGTGCCCGAGCGGTCCACAAAGATCCATCTCTATGGGCCGCTCACTGACCACTTTGTCCAGGGCCTCAGGGAGTGCAACTATCGAAGTCCGAGCGTCAGGGCCAACGTGCTTCTATCGGAGGCCACTCAGGTATGTCGGTTAAGTATATCTTTTTCTTATGTTCTCCTTAACTCGGTACTGAAGACGTGTTTTGTGTTTTGTAGCATTGGGGCTCGTGCTATAGCATGTCCATGACCATGCTGGCTCACTCCAAGGTCCGACTGCGAGCCAAGCGATGGGTGGAGAGCTGGGAGGCCTGACTTCGGCATACCCAATTGCTCTCCGATGAAGCCACCCTCAACGGCCTAAGAGCAGAGGTCATTGCTCTGCAAGACACCTAGCCCACTCGGTGGAGCAACTGGAGGTTGCCAGTCCCAAATCGCTTTAGTGGATACGACGGTCGACCAAGCAGTCCTCCGAGTTTCCCAGGTTGAGCACACAGAGAGCAAGGCCTGGTCTCTCTAGAGTAAGACACCAGATGAATTGAAGAAGGTGCGGGTTGAGTTCATTGAGGTGACCCAATCTTCTGAGTCCCTGTGCTCTGAGCTGGCGACTAAAGAGCAGGAGCTGTCCACCCAGGCTGAGAAGACCGACTCCCTAGCGGCTCAACTAGCTAGTCGGGATGTAGAGCTCAACACCCAGGCAGAGGAGTTGAGTCAACTTCGAGGGCAGCAGTCGGCTGGGAGGCTGCCCAATCCGAGCTTGAAGAGCTTCGGGCATACAAGGCGGGTGAGGCAGCTCGGTGGGATGCTCGGGTGGATGAATACCTTAACTTTATGGAATTCAGCCGCGAGTTATTCCAAAGGCTGCGACCCCTGTTTAAGCAACAAATGCTCAACACATTTGAGCAGCTTAAGCAGGGGGCACCTTCCGCACGACCTCCCGGTCAGCACAGTCAAGCTGGCCGACCTGACCCAGCAAATGTCAGAGGAGGTCTTCCGACCGTTTAACTGAGGGTTGGGGTTTTGTTTTCCTTTTCCTTTTGTTTTGCTTGTAAAGGTTTGCCTCGTTTTTGTATTGAACTTAATAGTTTTAATGCAATTTTATTTCTATTTGCATATTGTCGTGTGTGTTTGTTATCGTTTTTATTTCTAAGTATTGATGGCCTGGGTAGATACTCGAGTCCCAACCTTACTCAATTTTTCGTGAGGTCGACTCGGCTATCCCAGTCAAAGAATGCAAAACTCGTTTAAGTTAAGGTTCGGGACTAAGCTTCACGTTGTATACCCGTTCGGGGGATGAAGTACATTCGGTCGGATTAAGTCTAAGGAACATGGATCACCACGCATTCGACCAAGTCGAATATAATGTTGTTTGCTCGGAAGGTGACAGTTTGCATACTCCGTCGGGATGACCTCTGGGAGCATGGGTTGCCACGCGTCCGATCAGAGGATCGAGCCAAGTGGTGCGTGGGAGCATGCCCACTTATAACTCGATCAGAGGTGAGAGTCTAGACACTCGGTCGGCTAAATCCCAGGGAGCGTGGGTCACCATGCGTCTGGACCAGGAGGCGAGCTGAGGGGTTTGTGAGAGCATGCCCACATATAACTCGCTCAGAGGTGAGAGTCTGGACACTCAGTCAGCTAAATCCCAAGGAGAGTGGGTCGCTACGCATCCAGACCGGGAGTCGAGCCGAGGGGTTCGTGGGAGCATGCCCACTTATAACTCGCTCAGAGGTGAGAGTTTGGACACTCGGTCGGCTAAATCCCATGGAGCGTGGGTCGCCATGCGTCCGGACCGGGAGCCGAGCCGAGGGGTTCGTGGGAGCATTCTCATTTATAACTCGCTCAAAGGCGAGTGTCTGGACACTCGGTCGGCTAAATCCTAGGGAGCGTGGGTCGCCACACGTCCAGACCAACAGCTGAGCCGAGGGGTTCGTGGGAGCAAGCCCACTTATAACTCGCCCTGAGGTGATAGTTTGGACACTCGGTCGGCTAAATCCCAGGGAGCGTGGGTCGCCACGCGTCCAGACTGGGAGTCGTGCCGAGGGGTTCGTGGGAGCATGCCCACTTATAACTCGCTCAGAGGCGAGAGTCTGGACACTCGGTCGACTAAATCCCAGGGATCGGGAGCATGGGTCACCACACGTCCGGAACGGCAGCTGAGCTGAGGGGATCGTGGCAGCATGCCCACTTATAACTCTCTCAGAGGCGAGAGTCTGGACACTCGGTCGGCTAAATCTCAGGGAACGTGGATCGCCACGCGTCCGGACCGAGAGCCAAGCCGAGGGGTTCGTGGGAGCATGCCCACTTATAACTCGCTCAGAGGCGACAGTCTGGACACTCGGTCGGCTAAATCCCAGGGAGCGTGAGTCGCCACACGTCCGGACAGGGAGCCTAGCTGAGGGGTTCGTGGGAGCATGCCCACTTATAACTCACTTAGAGGTGAGAGTCTGGACACTCGAGCGTGGGTCAACATGCGTTCATACCGGGAGGCGAGCCAAGGGGTGCGTGGGAGCATGCCCACTTATAACTTGATCAGAGGTGAGAGTCTGGACACTCGGTCGGCTAAATCCCAGGGAGCGTGGGTCGGCACGCATCCAGACCAGGAGCCCAGCCGAGGAGTTTGTGAGAGCATGCCCACTTATAACTCGCTCAGAGGTGAGAGTCTTGGCACTCAGTCGGCTAAATCCCAAGGAGAGTGGGTCGCCACGCGTCCAGACCGGTAGCCGAGCCGAGCTAAGGGGTTCATGGGAGCATGCCCACTTATAACTCGCTCAGAGGTGAGAGTTTGGACACTCGGTCTGCTAAATTCCATGGAGCGTTGGTCGCCACGCGTCCGGACCGGGAGCCGAGCCGAGGGGTTCGTGGGAGCATGCCCATTTATAACTCGCTCAGAGGTGAGAGTCTGGACACTCGGTCGACTAAATCCCAGGGAGCATGGGTCATCACGCGTTCAGACCGGGAGCCGAGCCAAGGGGTTGGTGGGATCATGCCCACTTATAACTCGCTCAGAGGCAAGAGTCTAGACACTCAGTCGGCTAAATCCCAAGGAGCGTGAGTCGCCACACGTCCGAATCGGGAGCCGAGCCAAGGCATTCGTGGTAGCATGCCCACTTATAACTCGCTCAGAGGCGAGAGTTTGGACACTCGGTCGGCTAAATCCCAGGGAGTGTGGGTCGCCACTCGTCCAGACTGGGAGCCAAGCCCAGGAGTTTGTGGGAGCATGCCCATTTATAACTCACTCAGAGGCGACAGTCTGGACACTCGGTCAGCTAAATCTCAGGGAGCGTGGGTCACCATGCGTCCGGACCGGGAGCAGAGCCGAGGTGTTCATGGGAGCATGCCCACTTATAACTCGCTCAGAGGCGAGAGTCTGGAGTGCCTGCAATCCTTACAGAGTTATGAACTACAATTATCTCATAGGCCCTCACTCTGTCTCTCGATATTGTTGGAGATGAATAGCAGTCCAGGGTCGGTCCAGCTTCTTTCCTTGCTGGTTCTCTAGCTACTATGCTCCGGAAGCCAGCTTCTGGATGACCCTGAAGGGTCCTCTCCATTGAGGTTCTAACTTACTGACATCCTCAACTGGCTTCATCCTTTTCCATACTAGGTCGCTGACCTGGTACACCCTCGGCAACACCTTTTGATTATATCTCTACTTCATTCTTTAGCGGTAGGCAAACATCCGAGCGGTTGCCTTCTCTCGGATTTCCTCGACCAGGTCCAGCTTCAAACGCCTTCTTTCCGAGTTATCTTCATCATAGGCCTTCCACCGGTCGGACTCACACCCGACTTCAGCAGGCACCACAACCTCGCTTCCATAGATCAACTGGAAGGGTGTGTGGCCTGTAGTTTCTCTCGGTGTAGTTCGTTGAGCACACAAGACACTCGCTAGTTCGTCGACCCAGGTGCCACTTGCATGGTCTAGTTTAGTCTTCAAGCCTCTCAGGATTTCCCGATTGGTCACTTCTTCTTGGCCGTTGCTCTGAGGGTATACCACGGAAGTGAATGCTTGCTAGATACCATAGGCCAAGCACCATTCCTGTATCCTTCGACCCTGGAATTGTCTTCCGTTATCCGAGACCAGCTTGTGAGGGATCCCATAGCGACACAAGATGTTCTGCCATAGAAATTTGATGACGACCTATTAGGATGTATACTAAAAGCCTTGCTTTTGTATAAGAACATCTACATTTTGAAAGAGAATTACATAATCACATGTTGCATATTTATATTAGTATTTGCACAAAATGTCTGATACTTTGCATTGTAGATAACATGGTGTGTGATGACGCACAGAAGATCATGTTATTAATTCCTTACGGAGTATAAGAATAGGCTCACAACTGAGATGGAGTTGGACAAACCATCGGGATAGTTGTAGTGTAATTAGGTGTGGTTTGTCTTAACCATAGAATTACACTAGTGCGCTTTGTGTGCATTGAGTAGGACCAAAATAGAGGTCATTCAATTTATATTGACTTTATAATTGGATTGGACCTCAGTTATATTATGGAGTACAATCTCTAAATCCCAATATAATAATGAGCATGTGTATTTAATTATTATTTCTTTGATTTACCAATGGACGAGATTTATTCTGTTAAATCGATAGGCCCTGTAAGTTGGGAAATAATATTATGTACATGGTGTGCCATTGATTATTGAGAGAATCCGTATCCTGGTGAGTCGAGATGATGGTGCCCCTTGATGAGCTCATAAGGTTCATCATGTTAAATCTTGCAAGTAGACTGTGGTCCAACATGATGAAAAGGTTGAGTGGTACTAGTCAAGGATTAAGAGGTTGATTAATTAAAATTGTCAGTAATTTAAATTGATCGACGGGCATTCGATATCTTAAACACGGGGAGATGGATGTGCTCATAATAGGTGGAGCTCATATGAAAATATGGGGGTTGGTGAGGAAGTTCAATGGGGATCCTTTAGTGGAATGGATCTCCATCAATGGATCGGATTTGGATCCATTAGCAGGCCAAGACCCAACTCCTCCTCATGGTCCCTATCGTAGCCCTATAAATACCCTATAGTAGTTATGATACAAGGCTAATGAATTGATCATCCAACACACAAGAACCCAAACCCTAATCCTCTCAATACTCTCTCTTCTAGGGTTGATGTTGCGCCGATGAGGAGGAGGAGAAGAGAAGGTGATTTCTCATTCATTCATCTTCAAGTCTTCTTCCTCTTTGGCGTGAGGGATCAGCAGGTCTAGGAAGAGCTTCTCAGGGCACGGCGAGGAATAGAAGAGAGGGAGGAGGGCTGTCGGCGGTGATCTTGGGAGGTTGCGTTGCCGGTTGTAAAGTGGAGAAGAATTTGGATTCTTCTCCTTCTTCTTCTCCATTCTCTTCTTCATTCTTCTTCACATCCTCTTCCTTAGCACGCGCACACAATGAACAAGGAGGAGAGGTGGTCGGCGGCCGGAAAACAAGGATCTTCCTTGTTTTGGCACCAACGGGATTGAGAAAGAAGAGAGGTGGTTGCGGGTGTGTGTGGGAAGAAGAGGAGACATATTCTCTCTTCTTCTTCCTCTTCTTCATCTTCCTATCCTCCTACACCTCAGTTCCCTTGTGGTCAGAGCTCCTTGGACGGTGGTGGTCGCCGGCGGCGCAAGGTGGAGGTAAGGGGGTGGCCGGCCAAAAACCCTAGTCTAGGGTTTTTGTTGGTGAGTGGAAGGGATTGAAGAAGGTGATCAATTTGGAAGCCTTGGTGACTCCGCGTCTTGGTAGACCGTCGCCCACACGACATCCAAGAAGGGAGGGTCATACGGTAGAAGACTGCGAGCTAAAAGACGAGGTATATCTCTCTTTGGCTCCTTGTTAGTTTCTATTATTTTATGTGATATTTTGTTATTGCATGTGTTATTAATTAATTATCATTGCTCGTTAATTGTTTGTCAATTAATTGTATGATAATTAATTATGTCATGGACCCTGAAGATAAACACAAAAACTAGCGATCCGCTCGTCGTCTTTTTCGCGGTCAATTGATTCAGAAAGTTACAAGGTCTTACTTATTGGCTAAGTTGTAACTTGAATCAATTGATACGATGACGAGACAGTTGTTTGGGAGATGGGTCTCCATTCGGATTAAATTTTTAATCCATAGACATGGAGAGGTCTCTCATGTTTGACCCCATGTTTGCTTAGGAAACCCGCCGAGCCATACCCAGCTATCCCGTCACGGCCTACTCAGTGATATGTGCCAAGACCTCGGCTTCTATCTATTTGGAGAAGTAATCAATAGCCATCAGCAAGAATCTTTTCTGGGCAACAGCGATCGGAAAAGGCCCGATGATGTCCATGCCCCATTGGTCAAACGGGCAGGAGACCACTGACGCCTTCATCATTTCCACCGGTCGATGAGGGAGGTTATGATGCTTTTAGCAGGATAAGCAAGTGGAGACCAGTCGATCAACGTCTTCTACAAGGTCGCCCAGTAATATCCTGAAAGCAGTGCTTTTCGTGCCACGGCCCGAGCTCTGGCATGACTTCCACAGATCCCCATATATATTTCTTTTAATACATATTCTTCAGCCAAACACTTGAGTAGGGGTCGGGCAAAGACTCTTTTGTATAGTGCATCTCCGACCAAGGAGTATTGGACCGCTCGCTTTCTCAGGAGTCAGGCCTCCTCCCGGTCGGCCGGGAGGGCCCCGCTTGTTAGGCTAGCGATGAGCAACACTCTCCAATCTGTCCCAAGCTCCAACTTGGCATGTTGCTTAATGTGCATCACCATCATTGTCTGACTACTTGGTTGAGGAAGTACCCAAGAGCCTACCGAGCTATCCAACTTGGCTAACTTGTCCGCCCGTAGGTTGCTCTCTCTTGAGATCTTCTGTAGCTGGACCTCCTGGAATCCAGCTTTTAGTTTCTCATAGGCTTCCACAAAGGCTTGTAACCGGTCGTTGTTAACCTCGAACCGACCGGCGAGCTGCTGAGTGGCTAACTGAGAGTCCGAGTATAACATTACCCGAGTAGCACCCACATGCTTAGCGGTCTGCAGTCCAGCGATGAGGGTTTCATACTCGGCCTCGTTGTTTGTGGCTCAGTATTCTAGTCGAGCCGATAGATGTAACTATTCTCCCCTTGGAGGGACCATCAGAATGTTGATTCCACTGCCTTGCCGAGCTGACGACCCATCCACATAGACTTGCTAAGCTTCTTCAACTTCTTCCAAGTGCAACTCACTCAGGAAATCAGCCAAGGCTTATGCTTTAATAGCTGGCCAAGCTTGATATTGGATGTCGTACTCACTCAGCTCAGTGGTCCACTTGATTAATCGTCCTGATACCTCCGGGTTTGATACCACTCAACCCAGATTACTATTAGTCAGGATCACGATCGGGTGTGCCAAAAAATACGGTCGGAGTCTTCGAGCAGCTAACAACAGAACATAAGCTACCTTCTCGAGCGCCGTGTATCGACACTCGGCACCCTTCAATAGATAAGCAAAGAAATACACTGGTTGTTGCTCAGCTTCATCCTGCCTGACTAACACCATACTGATCGACTCAGCCGAGACCACCAAATACACATACAACACATCTCTGACCTTTGGCTTGGCCAATACTGGCAGCTTGGCCAGATATGCCTTTAATTCTTCAAACATCTTGTCGCAGTTGGTGCCCCATTGAAATTTGGTAGCTCGACGGAGGGTCTTGAAGAAGGGTAATCCTTGCTCGGCGGATCGGGAAATGAAGCGGGATAGTGCTGTGATTCGCCCAGTGAGCCTCTGTGCCTCCCTGAGACTCCGCGGTGGAGGCATGTCGAGCAGGGCTCAGACTTTGCTCGGATTGGCTTCAATACCCCTCTCGGTGATGATATACCCGAGGAATTTCCCACTTCGGGCTCCAAAGAGACACCTGGCTAGGTTCAACTTTAGCCCACACTGGCGCAAGGTCTGACAGGTCTCCTCCACATCGGATACCAGGTCGGCCACTCGGTTTGTCTTGATTAGAATGGCATCTACGTACACTTCAATGTTCTGATCGATCTATGATCGGAAAACCTTGTTCATCATCCGGTGGAACGACAATTTAATCAAGATGTGCCTCCAGCATTCTTCAGCTCCGGCATTCTTTAGCTCGAACGGCATGACCGTGTAGCAATATGTGTCATCAACCATGATGAAGCTGACATTCTCTTGATCCTCAGCCGCCAAGAGCACTTGGTGATAACCCTGGTAAGTGTCCGGCATGGAGATGAGCTCACTCCCAGAGATTGAGTCGACCATTTGGTCGATCCGGTGCAAGGGATAGCAATCCTTTAGGCAAGCTCAGTTGGGATCTCGAAAGTCGATGCAGACTCTCCACTTGTTGTTGGGCTTAGCCACCAGCACCACGTTGGCTAGCCAGGCCGGAAATTAAACCTTTCGGATGTGCCCAGCCTCCAATAACTTCTGGATCTAAGCTCGGATGACTTTATTTTTCTCTATGCTGAAATCTCTCTTCCTCTGCTTGATCGGACAAGCATTGGGGTACACATGCAGGTGGTATTCAGCTACCTTCGGTCGGACACCCTGCAATTCCCTTACTGACCAGGTGAACACATCCTGGTTCCTGGTCAAGCACTCCAGCAGCGGCTTCCTTAGCTCGATCGACAGACCCGTGGCTATCTTGACATGGGCCTCCACCCGGTCGGGGAGCAGCTGCACTTCCTCCTTATCCTCGTGGAGCTCGGCCCAAGGAGAGGATTGCACCATATTGCAACTACTGGACGTACGCTGAGCCTTCTGACTCTCAGTGTGGACATCGTCCACGTAACATCGACGGGCCACCCTCTGATCCCCCTTAACCTCCCTGACCTTGTCGCCGACCGGGAACTTGATCTTGAGATAGAAGGTTGAAGTTATCGCCCAGAACTCATTGAGGGTCGGTCGGCCCAGAATCACATTATAGGCTGAGGGGGCGTCCACTATCAGGAAGGTGGACCATCTTATTCTCTTCAGTGGCTCCTCGCCTAAGGAGATGGCTAGGCGAATCTGCCCAATCGGCTGCACCTGGTTTCTGATGAACCCGAACAGTGGCATGGCCACCAACTCCAGTTGGGATGGTTCGATCTGCAACTGGTCGAAGGCTTTCTTGTACAATATGATAACCGAGTTGTCGATGTCCACTATAGTTCGGTGGACCTGGTAGTTGGCGATCACGGCTGTGATGACCAGGGCGTCATCGTGTGGGACCTCCAGTCCCTGTAGATCTTGCGGCCCGAAGCTGATTTGGGGCCCTTGTGCTTGTGCGGCACTCGTACCGACCTAGTGAATCTCTAGTCGGCGCACCTGTGCCTTCCAGGCTTGGTTAGAGTCTCCCCCGGTCGGCCTGCCCGAGATCACGTGATTGGCCTGCTCCTCGTCCATTTCTTTTGACTCGGCTCGCTGCACTCGTGGGAACAAGTTACTGGCAGTCGGGGGATTCCGCCTTGGTTCCCCGACTACTGGGGTAGTCACCGGACTTCCCCTACCAGAGCCGCGTCCAAGAGATGCCTAACACCACCATCCTTGGGGGGCAGGAGCCCAACCTCTCCCAGCTTGTTGGCACTCCTCTGTGTTGTGCGTGTTGCTCTGGTGAAACGCACAATAGGGCCTCCAGCGGGTCGGCAGACACCCCTGGGCCACTTGCTGCACGTGCCGACGCTCCATTCCCACTCGGTCGATTGCTCCCCGCGGGCTGCGGATGGGCCCGCCCGGAGATCGGCTGTTTTGAGCAGGGCTCGAGGTCGGTGTGTTAACCGCCTCCTTTTTCCGAGCGGCTTGTGTTTCCTCCACATTAATGTATTTGACTGCCTTTCCTAGTAGGCTATCGAAGTCCTTCAACGGCTTCCTGATTAGTGAGAGAAAGAAGTCTCCCTCTTGTAGCCCTTGTGAGAAGGCATTGATCAACATCTCGGGTGTAGCAGTCGGCACGTCTAGTGCCACTCCATTAAATCTCTTGATGTAGGCCCGGAGTAATTCCTTCAGGCCCTGCTTCAACGCAAACAGATTACAAACAGATTGAGGCTGGTCTTGTGATGCCTCCGACTACTAGCGAAGTGTTGGAGGAATATTCTTCTAAGTTTCTCAAAGCTTGACACGGACTCGTTGGGGAGTCGGTCGAACCATCATTGGGCTGACCATGAGAGCATTGTCAGGAAGGCTCAGCACTTCACGCCCTCGGGATATTGGTGCAGCAGGGTCGCACTTTCGAATTTCGTGAGATGCTCCTCGGGTTCGATTGTTCTCGAATACTCCGGTATAGTGAAGAACCGGAGGTGCTTGGGGACCGGGTCCTCGAGGATCTGCTGGGAGAAGGGGCAACGCACTAGGGAAGGCGGAGTCGGGTCGTCTATGTTGGTGTAGGCAGCACCTAAGTCAAACCTGTGTTTTGATAATGGCAAAGGGTTCAGAAGTTAAGGTGTTATTGTGATCTAACATGCTTACTGAGTGTGCAGGAAAAGTCCTAGGTAAACTAGGCAAGAAGTCCTGGCAAAGGGATGGGCAAAGAAGTCCTGGTCGAGGACTAGGCAAGAAGACCTGACCGGAAGTTGGGCAAAGAAGTCCTGGCAACAGGCTGGCCACCGAAGACCTCATCGGAAGTTGGGCAAAAAGACCTGACCGGAAGTTGGGCACGAAGAACTGGTCAGGTGGATTGGGAAAAAGTCCAACTGGAGAAGCCGGTTGGCAAAAGGTAAACTCTCCTGAGAGGAGTAGGTGAGGACGCGTTCCCCGTCGAGGGAACAGTAGGCGTCAGTTCGACCTAGGGTTCCATTTGGGAGACCCGAAGTCAGAACCAAGACAGCTACGGCTGTAATGACTAACATACTTTGCTTTCTTGTTTTGGAACTAACTTTGGTTGCAGGAAACAAAGGAGTGTGTTTCTGCAGATCAGGTGCCCCAATGGAGTGGGGCGCCTATCTGGGGCTAGGCGCCCGTATAGATACGGGCGCCCCAGTGCAAAGGCAAAAACCAGAACATCGAAGCAAGCTGCCACGAAGCTTGTGGAGTGAGTCAGCTCAAGCGCCCGTGAGGTCACGGGCGCCCCCATCAGCTCAGGCGCCCATGTGTAGATGGATAAGCACTGATCGAGCCTGCGGATAAGAGATCGCGCAAGGAAGGCCACGTGTTAGGCGCCCCCATCGACACATGCGCCCCCATGGGTGCTATAAAAGGGGGTTCACCCCCAAGGCTTCGACATTCATTGCTCTCTACGCTCCAGACACTTTCGTTCAAGCGCTGTGCTCCAGCAAACTTCGACTTCAAGATTCCAGCGCCGACGATGACCCTCTGCTCCAGAATTCGATCCACCTCGGGCGTCGGTAAACTTAAATTACGAAAGTGTTGCTCATTCAATTTTCAATTCTATATCTGTACTATCAATTTGTAAAAGTTTTCCCGAATATAGAATTGCCCAAAGTAAACAATCAAGGACCGTGGGCCTTGGAGTAGGAGCCGACCGCGACTCCGAACCAAATAAAACCAATCTGTGTTCGCAATTGATTGATTTTCCGCTGCGTATTTTCTCTAGTATTCCGAAAAAGTTAATCTCGATATTCACCCCCCCCCCCTCTATCGAGTTTCTACGATCCAACAAGTGGTATCAGAGCGGGTGGCTCAAATTTGGTGCAACCACCAATTTGAGAGTTTTTTTTCGGATTTTACTAAATTATTTTAATTTTTTTTGAATTCTTCTCGCTAATCGAGGTTGGTGCAACACCACTCGATCGTTTTCATTTCTATTAATTTTCTTCCGCACTACTAATCCAAGACCAAGTCTTGGAACAAGTTTTCCTTGTCTTTATTTTTTTCAAAAAATATTATAGCCATGCAAGAGGGGTTCAGCACAGCCAGACCACCGCTTTTTAGTGGAGAAGACTTCTCCTACTGGAAAAGCAGGATGGAAGTCCACCTGAAAACTTAGGTGGATATGTGGATAATAATCCAATCTGGTCACGAAATCTCCAAGAATGTAGAAGGAGTGGCACAACACTACTCTGAATGGGACGCCTGCTGAAGAAGAAGATCGAGGCTGATGCAATGGCAACCCAGACATTGCAATGTGGATTGACCAAGGAAGAGCTGAACCGGGTGGGTACTTTCAGCAGTGCCAAAGAACTCTGGAGCAAGCTGATTGAGCTGCACGAAGGTACCTCCGACACCAGAATCAGCAAAAGGGATATGTTGCTGAACAGACTCTACACAATAAAAATGAACGAAGGCGAATCAGCAGCACAACTCCACGCCAGAATCCAGGAGCTGATGAACGGGCTGCACACAATAGGTCACAAGGTAAAGAACCGTGACCTAATCAGGTATACCCTAAACGCGTTCCCTAGGAACACACTGTGGGCATCTATGGTAGATGCTTACAAGGTTTCTAGGGACCTCTCAAAAATTAAATTAGATGAACTTTTTTCAGAATTAGAATTACATGAACAGACTAACTGCATTATGGTCGAGAAAAGTATTGCTTTTCTTGCAGGTAAACCCCAAGGAAAAGTCGCCAAGAAGAAGCCTCAACCTGCACCCGAGTCTGACTCGGAAACAAACTTAGAAGATAGTGAAGGAGGTTGACCCAAGTTGGTTCGACTAGCTCGGGACTACTACAAGGAGCTGAAGCACCAGACCAACAGAAAGAAAGCAAGCCAACGAAAGGAAGATCCAGCTGAACCTTCAACTTCAAAAGGCAAAACAAATGTCACCTGCTATGAATGCAACAAGAAGGGACACTACAAATTAGAATGCCCCAATCTGAAGGAAGCCAAGAAGACTCGAAGGAAGAAGGCTCTCCAAGCCACTTGGGACGAATCTTCCTCCGAAGAAGAAGAAGAGGCCTCACAATCAAATCTTCTCCCTTTAACCGCCTCGGAAGACATCGACACCGGATCGGAATCGGAGCCAGACGACAGAAGGCTCACAATCTCGGAAAACGGCCAGATAACGGTAAGAGGTTATTCCGAAATTGAATTATCGAAATTAATTGCCTATTTATCTCGTAACTTGGCGAAAGCCTAAATCTGGGTCGAGTCCCTTCGAAAGGAAGTAAAACTCCTGAAAGAGAAAGCCAACTCGAGATCCTTGACCGAGAAAGTTCAAGAAGGAAACTCTACTCAAGTTGAAAAACTTGAGAAAGAGAACTCCTCCTTGAAAACTCAGGTCAAGGAGCTCAGAGTGGCCCTAGAACGATTTACTTCGGGTTCCAAGGGTCTTGACATGATCCTTGGAAAACAGAAGTCCGTTCTTAATCGATCTGGGTTAGGGTATCGAACCAAGTCGAGACAACAGTCGTACTATGCTGTATTGAACCAACCTAGAGGCAAAGTTCAAGCATGGGTCCCCAAGCTTTGCTTGAACAACCAAGCTGGACCAAACCAGTATTGGATCCCCAAGGACAAGATTCACTTCTTGCCTAATCATTATCGAGGCTATAGTCCAGGGGGAGCCAATACAAAAATAATTTTCATAATTAGATAAATTTTTTTGCTTAATTCTTTAATTTTATTGCATGTTTGCTTGTTTATTTCTTTCTGCAATTTATTATGCTTAGACCTAGGACTAGTTAGACTAAGGACTAAAATGACTTAATTGAAATTTGAACAACATAGTATTGGGTGGAGGTGAGATGATAATACGTCAGGGAAACCATTTTGGCGGAACTAGCTGAAGCTACCGATCCAAGACCCAAACTAGTTAGACCAAAATCTTTCAAGGAGTAACTTGAAGATGAATTTTCAATAAAAGGTTTTGTCAAGGAAAGGGTTGATGATCCAATAAGGCTACGGCCAAAGAAGGCCTAGTGCCTCATCAAGACCTGGAAGTCAATTATTGAAAATCAAATTCACTTTACTATTGTCAGATTTGAATCTAACATAAATTTTAATTAATCTTAGATTCAACCACTTTTCAAAATAAACTTAAAACTCAATTAAATTTTTTTCAAAATTAATTTAATCTTTTTAAAATTAACCATGATTTCAAATTAAAATCTTCATTCTGTTAAAACCTGTCTCACAAAACCCATAAGGTTAATGTGATTGATAATACTAGATTGGGTGAGACGTCTAGGATCTTATAGTATTTTAAAAACTCAAACTATTGTCAAAATGTGTTCAAAATCAATTTTAATTTTATGTCAGTTTGAATATAAGCTTGATTGGTTGAGTCAACTGAGTCAAATCTAGTCAACATAGTCAACCATGGTCAACAGTCAAACTGGCCAATAGTCAAACCCTGGTAAACACGAGCGCCCGTGACTTGTAGGGCGCCCCTACTTTATCTTCGACCAAGACAGCTAAAGCTGTCAACCCCTACACACCTGACCCGGGCGCCCGTGACCTGTCGAGCGCCCAAGCTTTATCTTCATCCAAGAAGGTCAGAGCTGCCAAAAGCAGCTGACCACTGACTTAGGCGCCCGTGACCTTACGGGCGCCCCAATGGACACAGGCGCCCAACACTTCACAGGAGCCCGTATAACCCTATATAAGGACCATGGCTCCCTCTTCATTCCCCACACCAAAACTGAAATCCTCCTTCACTTCTCTTCCTCTCAAGGCGCCCGGATGCCCTTCTTGTGTCCTCCAATGCCCTACTTCGAAAATGTCGCCCCGGTATCAATTTTATTATGCATTTTTAAGTAATTTCTTTTTATTATCTCGCTTAAATGCATAATTTTCCTTTACATATTTACAAAACGTCACGTCACTCAACCTAACCCCGTGGCCGAACCTAGCCCCGACCCAAGGTTCCCCAACTTGGAATTGTTTAACAAATTTGCTCAAACAACCTACAAGCCTATAAAGACTAGCTTCCTAAATAGGCAATTCTTTACCCAATCTTGCCCCTTAGCTATGGATGCGATCAACTTCTATCAACTAGATCATCTCGTCTTCTACACACATCCAGTTAACTCGACCCTGTGTGCAGAATTTTACAATAACCTAGTCAAAATTGATGACCTACTCTACTCTACCATCGTACAAGGCACTCCTCAAACTATTTCTCCAACTTTGTTTAATCGATTTCTCGGACTGCGACAGTCGCAATCAACCTTTTGCTGCTATCCTCCGGCCGACCCTCCCTTCACTCCCTCCTATTCGCACATCACTCTAGACACTCTTTACTCCTACTTTTTTGGAGATGTGCGGAACCCATTAGCACGGTGGTTTCAGTCCGTTGACCTATGGGTCCAGGTTATGCTTAGAATTGGTTCAATACAGAACTTTACTTTCTTTACTCTAATTTTTTTTACTATAATATTTTTTTTGATATATGGCAAAGGGGGAGAGAAAGGAAAGGAGAGAAAATAAGTTTTTTTAAACTTTAATTTTTTTTCAAAACTTTTATCTCCTTTTTCAAAAAGTAAAGTAACGAAAATACTTACAAATATTTGTTTTCAAATTTAAAGCATTTCTAAAATGGAAAATTTTCTAAGTGCATAACTCAAAAATCTTTTGAGAATTTTCTAAGTGCATAACTTAAAAATAGTTTGGAAAATTTTCTAAGTGCATAACTCAAAAATCTTTTGAGAATTTTCTAAGTATTTAAACTTAAAAATAGTTTGGACAAATTTCCTAAGTGCGTAACTCAAAAATCTTTTGAAAATTTTCTAAGTGTTGAAAACCTGAAAAATCTTTTGGAAAATTTTTTTTGGGATAGACAAGGACTTAGAAGTGTTTTCAAAACCCCCACTTATTTTTGAAAAACTCAGGGGGAGAATTTTTACTTCAGGGGGAGGAAACTAAATATCTTTTACATTGCTTATTTCTTTAACTTAACTTTAAACCATGTTGCCATAAATCAAAAAGGGGGAGATTGTTGGTGCAGGCAGCACCTAAGTCAAACCTGTGTTTTGATAATGGTAAATGGTTCAGAAGTTAAGGTGTTATTGTGATCTAACATGCTTACTGAGTGTGCAGGAAAAGTCCTAGGTAGACTAGGCAAGAAGTCCTGGCAAAGAGCTGGGCAAAGAAGTCCTGGTCAAGGACTGGGCAAGAAGACATGACCGGATGTTGGGCAAATAAGTCCTGGTCGAGGACTGAGCAAGAAGTCCTGGCAATGGGCTAGGCACCGAAGACCTGACCGGAGGTTGGGCAAGAAGACCTGACCGGAAGTTGGGCATGAAGACCTGGTCAGGTGGATTTGGCAAAAGTCTAACCGGAGGAGCCAGTTGGCAAAAGGTAAACTCTCCTGAGAGGAGTAGGTGAGGACGCGTTCCCCTTCGAGGGAACAGTAGGCGTCGGTTCGACCTAGGGTTCCATTTGGGAGACCCGAAGTCAGAACCAAGACAGCTACGGCTGTAATGACTAACATACTTTGCTTTCATGTTTTGGAATTAACCTTGGTTGCAGGAAACAAAGGAGTGTGTTTCTGCAACTCGGGCGTCCTAATGGAATGGGGCGCCTAACTGGGGCTAGGTGCCCGTATGGATACGGGCACCCCAGTGCAAAGGCAAAAACCAGAACATCAAAGCAAGCTGCCACGAAGCCTGTGGACTGAGTCAGCTCAGGCGCCCGTGAGGTCACGGGCGCCCCCATCAGCTCAGGCGCCCAGGTGTAGATGGATAAGCGCTGACCGAGCCTGCGGATAAGAGATCGTGCAGGAAAGACCACGTGTTAGGCGCCCCCATCGACACAGGCACCCCCATGGGTGCTATAAAAGAGGGTTCACCTCCAAGGCTTCGACATTGATTGCTCTCTACACTCCAGACACTTTCGTTCAAGCGCTGCGCTCCGGCAAACTTCAACTTCGAGATTCCTGCGCCGATGACGACCCTCTGCTCCGGAATTCAATCCACCTCGAGCGTCGGTAAACTTAAATTACGAAAGTGTTGCTCATTCAATTTTCAATTCTATATCTGTACTATCAATTTGTAAAAGTTTTCCCGAATATAGAATTGCCCAAAGTAAACGGTCAAGGACTGCGGGTCTTAGAGTAGGAGCCGACCGTGACTCCGAACCAAGTAAACCCAATCTGTGTTCGCGATTGATTGATTTTCCGCTGCGTATTTTCTCTAGTATTCCAAAAAAATTAATCTCGATATTCACCCCCCCCTCTACCGAGTTTCTACGATCCAACAGTCTAGGGCCTTCCCCTTATCTAAGCGTGGCCGGTGTGTCTGGCTAGAAGCTGACACCTCGGCGGGAGGTGAGTGAGCCTCGTCATCCCGAGCTCTATAAAAAGCGGCAGGGAAAGGGATCGAAGCTCCTTCCGGTCGGCTGAAATGTCCTCGACCCCTTGAGTGGCCAAGCGCCGAAGGCTCAGGAAATCGTGTTGCCGGGCTACCGGTTTGCACCGGCCTCTGCGGGGTTTTCTGAGCTCGGGCAACCAACAAGAGCTCGTATTCTTCAGGAGTAATTGTCACTGCCACTCGGTTGGGATATTCCATCTCGCACTCTCGATCAGGTAGAATGCCCTCCTTCTAGCGTCAAATATGATCCTGTCGCAGAGTGAGATGGACTCCCAAGAGAGAAGTGGACCCGAGTACTGCTGATGCTGACTCCGACCTGTAAGGAATTGACCGTTAGCAACCATCCGGGAAAAATCCCCGGCAAGGTCCTCCGACGGTCAAATCAGTCTCCGCTAGAAGAGAGCAAAACAATGGAACAGTTGCGAAGAAACACTATTGCCCGTACCTGCGAAGTGGAATGCGGAGGTGCTTATATAGTCGAGGGAGCTGACAGCTGCTGCACGCGTCTGCCACTTTTTGTCTTATACGGGGGCAAGGTAAGGTGTCTCATGCGGGGGCATGATAAGGGACGCTATGAGCTCACCGACCGGCGCAGTCCGGCGCCGCTCGGTTTGACACAAGCATAGGTTGTCGTGGTACGGAATACAGGGGTATGACAGGAGGGTATCGTGTCAGCCAGATATTCGCGATTCGGGCATAAACGGTGTCCGCCCTACGTCGACTCCCGCACCACTTCTGTTGGTGTTGTGTCAGAGAGTAGGTGTCCGTGGGGATCGTGACAAATCCCGAATGGGAGCGCCGACCAGCGGCTCCGAGTGAAACTTGACCATGCGACCACTACTCCCCCGATTGAGGCAGTGTGCTTTCCGAGTCATAGAGCGCTCGGATTTGACTAACCCGACTCAACTTAGGGTCGGGTGGTTAGGGGATCGAGAGTTCTTGAAAATACTAAATGATTTTTTTTTAAAAAAACAAGAGACTGAACTGAGCTCAGATTTGATTTGTATATAATCTGGAATCATAAAGTTGTGAAAGACCCTTTTTACTCACACTCACATCTCATCATCGCTTAGCGGTCGTCCAGTTTAGGATCGAACCTTGGCGAACTAATTTGTTCCTAGACCAACCACCGTTTAGCCAACCAACTCGGAGAGGAAAATTTGGTTCTAAGTTTAACGGAAATTTTATTAAATTATTAAGGGAGTGTTTGGGAGAGCTTCTCTAGTTATTTTTTAGATTCTAGCTATATAGAAGCACTTTTGAGTGTTTGTGAATACTAGATTCTGCTTTAACTTCTATAACTTTTAGCCAAAAGTTGGAAGCAAGAATTTGATATTTTTTCTGCTTCTGCTTTTCTGCTTATGGTCTAGAATTAAAAGTAGATATTTATACCCTTAATAATTTATCATTTTACATAATTGTCACCATACTTTTAAATAAAATTTTATATTTTCATATAATTTATATATTCATAATTTTTTTATAAATTTATATAAATTTTATTATTTTTTTATATTTTTATTTTTATTAATTATATATTTTTTAAACATATATATTATTAAAAAATTAATTTTGATATAATATTCAAAATATAATAATAAATATATAAAACATTATTGATGGTGTATCAAAATTATATTTAGATAATTAAAAAAAATAATTTATATAGTTTAAGGATATTGTTGTCATTTAACTAAAAATTAAGCTTGGAAGTAATTATTCATCAAATACTCAAACTTTATCGTGTATCAACTTTTAGTTTCTATTTCCAAACACTTCATGCTTTAGCTTCTAACTAACTTCAAGATAATCTCTACAAGAATCATTTTTCAAGAAATAAAAGTTCTCCCAAACACTCCCTAAGTAGAATGAAGCTGTCCATCGAATATCATGTGCCGGCATCATCGCTGATAGCGTTTGAACGAAGCCAGACTGATTAGTCTGAACTCTGAAGTAACTAATTGTGGGAAAACAACGTAAACAAAATCTTACTAATTTATCATTCTTAATCAATTGGGTGGGGACAAACAAAATCATACTAAATCCTATACTTTTATAATACAAATGAATGAATGGTCAAATAATTATAAATAAACTAATAATAATTTAAACATTGAAAATAATTTTTAAATTTTGAAAAAAAAATTATAAATAATCATAAAAATGAATGAATTGTCAAATAATATAATAATACGTAAAGTAGAACTTATGGACTAATTTTCAACAATCATGGACTAAGTTTCTTATAAAAAAAACCTGCTATTTTAACGGTTTTTTTAAGTTGATCCCACATATATGGAGAAAAGTTTATATAGATTAATAAGCAACAAGCGTATGATGGAGCTAAAAATATAGGTCATCACCTCCTGAGAATTGATCCCTGACCATTACACCAAAAATATCATGTGCTCACTATCTATGCTGTGCTCGGAGAGAATCGACTAAGTTTCTTAGCTCTTAGGATATCTCTAACCAATGCTCTAAAATACCATACATTAAATCCCATACAAAAATTGGTGTGAGAATAGTACATCACCAAAGCCCACACCATATTTGGTAATGTAATTTTTTAATTTTAATTTTTTTATTATATTATATAATCAATAAAATCAAATATAATATATATTATTAAATATTATATTATTAAATATCATAATAAAAACTAATTTATAATTATTATTTTCCCATCATTATTTATAATAATATTAATTATTTATTATAAATACAAATTAAATGTATATAATACCTTATTTTAATTTTATTATGCATATTTATACATATTTAATTTATTAAAAAATTTATTTATAATATATTTAATACATTTTAATTATAATTATATTTATAAATTATATCACTAATTTAAAAAAATTATAATAAAATATTTAAAAAATTGATATGTATAAATATAAAATATATCATATTACGTTGACATACAAAATAAAAATAGTAATGATACAAAATTAAAATATTACTAATAATCACTTAGTAATATATTTTATCCTAATTGTATGCGATTTTATAATATTCTTATATATATTAATTTGATGTAAAATTTTTAAAAATTAACTTATTAAATATAAATAAAATATTAATTTTAAATATAATAATTATCATAAAAAAGATTATTAAATTAAAATGTAGGTTGATAATTAAATTATGAATAAGATAAAATAAAATATTCTAATGAATATTCATTCCTTTTTGATGTGGTATGGTGTGAGTGTATTGGAGCTGAAATAATATTTGATTGAGAAATTGTATTATTTTAGTGTGAAATTAATATCGAATATAGTGTTTTGGTTGTTGGAGGAAATAGACTCCTTTCGGAGAGTTTACACTAAATTGAAATTACAAAAACTAATTTCAACTTAACTGTTGAGTAGCCCGAGCTGCCTTTTATGCAGTCTCCCGAGCAGAATTCCCGAGCTCCCGAGCTGGAATTCCCGAGCGAAGACTCCCGACTAGGATCTCCTGGGCTCCCGAGCAGCATCTCCCGAGCTCCCGACCAAGTCTCCCGATCGAGAAGTTGTTGAGGTCTACGCAACGTAGTGTCCTTGAAACAGATTTGTCCCCCTTCGGTAGTGCTTCGAGGCTCATATGGATGTTTGTCTTTTAGGATACAATAGCCGAACCACGGGCATAAAATTTGGCAAAACGTTAATTATAAAAATAATTAATAATTTTTTTTTGAGAAAATCAAATATTTCGTGGACTAAATAAAACTTGGATTGGCATTGCTAAATACTCAAGGATGTAATAATACACTTTTTTTTTTTTTTTTGAAGAGATTAGAACTCAATATCTATTAACAGCCATAGACAATCTTTTAATGTGCCAACTTCCGTTGAAGGAAAACTAATGATCACTAACTTAATTATTAAATAAATTACAATAACCTCTTCATATTCATTTTTGTGTATATCAAATAAGCTTAATAAAATAACGTTAGCATATATGTTAACATTAATAAGCAAAGTTCACTAATTATAGTTTTATAAGTCTATAAAAGTGTAATTGTACATTCAATAATGATTGGATGTATAAATATTTTTAAAAAATAAATATAGCAATAAAGGTAAATCTAAAGGCTTACCAGTCAAGTTCAATCTATTATTTTTATGTTTAAAAAATATATAAATAAACAATGTAAATATATAAAATATTAATTTGCTAGAAATTTTAAAAAATAAAAAAATTAAGCTCAGATATATTGTTTAATCTGCTATATAATTTCAGATTGCTGTGAAAGACCCTCTTTCGCATGTAATCACTTCATCGCTAAATAAAGGATAGGTTTTAACTGTCGACCGGTGCAGTCTACACTCGGCGTGGATCCTCTGATCCAGGATCCCTGGTCCCTCTCTGGTCCAGGATTTCCCCTATAAAAAAGGATATCACGTGCACAGCACGTGGACACAAATAACCCAAAAAAGTAGCAGCGCTCGCGACCTCTCTCTCTCGCGCGCGAAAACCTCGCCCTCAGCCCGACGCCCGACGCCCGACGCCGCTTGCGCCGCCATCGCCGCTTGCGCCGCCATGGCCGCCGGACTTCGCTTGCGCCGCCATCGCCGCCGGACTTCTCAACCCAAAAAAGAAGCAGCGCTCGCGACCTCTCTCTCTCTCGCGAATCTCTCTCTCGCGAAAACCTCGCGCCCTCAGCCCGACGCCCGACGCCGCTTGCGCCGCCATCGCCGCCGGACTTCGCTTGCGCCGCCATCGCCGCTGGACTTCCCTTGCGCCGCCATCGCCCGCTTGCGCCACCGTCGCCGCCCTCGGCGCCATCACCCGACCCCTGCACCGTAGGCGCCATCTCTCTCTCGCGCGCGAAAACCTCACGCCCGACGCCCGGGACTCTGACGAGAACGGCCGCCATCGCCCGCTTGCGCCGCCGTCGCCGCCATCGGCGCCATCACCCGACCCCTGCACCGTAGGCGCCCTCTCTCTCTCTCTCTCGCGAAAACCTCACGCCCTCAGCCCGTCCCGGACGAGAACGGCAGCACCACTTCTTCAACCGCCGCCAACGGGAACGCCACCGAGCCAAATTCTCCTACCCAAGCATCGTATGGTTATTTGTTTTCGCCTCTGTTTTCTTCCGAGTTTGCTTTTTGAGGATTTGTTGTTGTGATTCTTTACGTCAAAATTCATGTTTAAGACAGAGGAAGATGGGTGGCGGCATCGTGAGAGTTGTTGTTTTTTTCGCCTCTGTTTTCTTCCGCGTTCTCTGCCTCGTTTCGCATCGTGAGAAGAAGGAGAGGGCTGAGAGCAGAGATGGGTGGCGGCAATAGCCAGAAATCCAAGATAGCACGTGAGAAGAACCTAGAGAAGAACAAAGCTTCCAAGGGTATTAGTATTCTGTTCTAATATTGTTATCGAATTTCTTGGATCTTATCTCACTTGCTTAATCGATAGAGTTTTTGCTTCTTTTCGATTTTATCGTTCAGGGAGCCCACTCGATACGAACAAGAAGGGCACGAGGCATCCAGATTAAGAAAAGTTATAGCTTTCCATTATCAAAGTAAAAGCTGTTCCACGCCATTTTTTTTTTTAATTTTCATATTCAGTTAAATTTTAGAAAGACATACCACCTTTACAGATTTACCTTTGGCGCTGATATAGAAGCCAAGTTCCTCTTGATTGTTATGGATTGTGGTTTTACATTATCAACACTGATTTCGCATTATCAAGTTCCTTTTGAATTCAGTGCAAGGTCTGTATGCAAACATTCATGTGCACCACCTCGGAAGTCAAGTGCAAGGAACATGCCGAAGCAAAGCATCCAAAGTCTGATTTGTACCAGTGCTTCCCCCACCACAATAACTAGTTGGCAAAACAAAGGATATCTTGTGTAGTTTTAAGCCTAGTCACGGTGAACGCAGCTACTGCATGGAAATGTCATAGGTGCAATCTTGATTGGATAGGTCTACTCGTGTCTTGGACCGTTATGAAATAACATCTGTCTGTTGTGATCCATTTATGAAAGTGAGCATATACCTCTTTGGAAATTAGAATCTGTCTGTTTTGTGTTGTGATCCATTTATGAATGTGAGCATATACCTCTTTGGAAATTAGACTGTTATTTTGCTATTTCTGATGCTTCTAATGAAGATTCGACATCCAAGTTAGACATAATAGATATATCATACAATCAACGCCTATTGGATACAGATATTTTTGTAAATTCATCTATAGAATAAGCTGAAATCAAACTGGTGATAAAAAAAATTAAGAAAAAGTCTTCAAGCAATCAATGAGCTAAGTGACTGTGCGAGTCTATTATGTAGTGTTTTGTCACTTGCAAGCAATTATAAAGCAGCTAGGTGTTTATAATTGTAAAATAATAGATCCTTTTGGGTGTCAGACAACATTCCACATCATCTTCACAATAAGAATAAGATCGTCAGATCCATAAACTAGACAAATAAAGACGAGGGATGCAAACTTTAAAGACGAGTGGTTGGGTTCTTGTGAGATCAATAACACGCATGACTTCCAACAGATTGTCGTAATTCACAAATTCGACCGAAAGCTTGCCACCAAAGTCTCCACCAAAGCTAAGGAGCTCACTGATTTGAGCAAAATTAACATTTGCACACCAAAGTGTCCACCAAAATTTGCCACCAAACATCAGCATTATTCCAAGTTGGCCATCGGAAAATAACCAAGAAGAGATGGTTGATTCACCTATAACATAACATTAAACCATTATTAAGTACATACTCAACCGTAAACTAAAATAAGAGTTCTAGCCACACTCAACCGTATGAAATATATATACCTGAGAAAATAGATATATATACCCTGTCCCAACTATCTTCATTTCCTTCGAAATTGAAATTAGGTTCACCGTCCATCTCCATAATATTTACTTTTTATCATGTAAAAAAATAACCAATTTAGGGCAAAACAGAAAATTGAACAGAAGTTATATGAAAGAATATTAACAAGAAGAAATTCAGTCGCATAAACCATGACAAGAAGTGGTGACAAAATCAAAGAACATATCTCAACCAAAAGACAACATTATGCTTGTCCTTTTGAGAAATCATAAACCATGAATCTCCAATTTAACATCAATAGCATACACACAATTTATTATCAATGACATTTATAAATTAACTAGAATTCAGATACACAATGATGTTACTAAAAAGTCAAGCAAGGTCTTGCTAAGTATTGTCAAATTTTAGTGAGTGAGTGGCATGAAGATGCAAGTACAAAAAACAGAGGTAACCACAATTAGTCTACGTCAAATTCCTATATTAGTGGCTACCAACTACAAAGGGTGGGCATTTGAAATTAGTACATACTACAGAGTTATAGTGACAACATACTATGATCGTATCAAACAAAATGGTTAGTACAACTGGAATAAACAACCATACGATGCTTAAACAGGTAAATCTTCCTCTGTCTTAAACATGAATTTTGACGTAAAGAATCACAACAACAAATCCTCAAAAAGCTAACTCGGAAGAAAACAGAGGCGAAAACAAATAACCATACGACGCTTGGGTAGGAGAATTTGGCTTGGTGGCGTTCCCGTTGGCGGCGGTTGAAGAAGTGGTGCTGCCGTTCTCGTCCGGGACGGGCTGAGGGCGTGAGGTTTTCGCCAGAGAGAGAGAGAGAGGGAGCCTACGGTGCAGGGGTCGGGTGATTGCGCCAATGGCGGCGACGGCGGCCGTTCTCGTCCGAGTCCCGGGCGTCGGGCGTGAGGTTTTCGCGAGAGAGAGAGATGGCGCCTACGGTGCAGGGGTCGGGTGATGGCGCCGAGGGCGGCGACGGCGGCGCAAGCGGGCGATGGCAGCGCAAGGGAAGTCCAGCGGCGATGGCGGCGCAAGCGGCGTCGGGCGTCGGGCGTCGGGCTGAGGGCGCGAGGTTTTCACAAGAGAGAGAGATTCGCGAGAGAGAGAGAGGTTGCGAGCGCTGCTACTTTTTTGGGTTGATTTGTGTCCACGTGCTGTGCACGTGATATCCTTTTTTATAGGGGAAATCCTGGACCAGGGAGGGACCAGAGATCCTGGACCAGAGGATCCGCGCTGGTCTACACTGCCTAGCCAACTGTACGCCCTAAGGAACGTACAAATATTGATTTATTGGCTGCCCAATGTCTGGCATAACGTGGCCTAGGTCGTGTGTAGCATAGAGAATCATGACACACTTAGGTTATGTTTGGTGCTTAATTACATCACTTAGTTTTTTCAAGTGATGGATTAATAGTTAACGTATATTATATTATCATTTTGAAGTCTATGAGTTAAAACCTAATAAAGTAAATGTCTGTCCTCTCCACGCACTAACCATAATATACGGACTAGTATCCCATGATTTACTTATTCCGTGTTGACCCTGCGATAGATTAGCGAAAGACGTTAGAGCGAACTAATCACCTTTTCTCATCTTAATTATATCATTTCTAACCAAATATACCTTTAGTGGTTCTAAATTAAATGTTGGAGTTATAATATGGGCCTAGGATTAGGGGTGAGTATTCGGTTAAAACCGAACCGAACCGAACCGAATAAACCGAAAATCGAATAAATCGAATTTTTCCAACAAAACCGAACCGACCGAATTTTTCCAAAATAACCGAGAAAACCGAACCGATTAAAAATCGGTTAATTCGGTTTTCGACCGAATTAACCGAATTATCCGAATTTTTAAATTTAATTCGAATTTTTAATTAAAATAACCAGATTTTATTTAATTAATTATATTTTTAAATAAAAATAATTAAATTAATATTTTTATTCGGTTTATTCGGTTTAACCGAATTACAAAACTCAAAACCGAAACCGAACCGAATTAACCGAAAAACCGAACCGAATTATAAAAAAAAACCGAAAACCGAATTAACCGAACCGAATTTCAAAATTCGGTTAATTCGGTTCGGTTAATTCGGTTTAATCGAATTTTTGCTCACCCCTACCTAGGATATACTTAGGGGGTGTTTGGTTTGCTCCATTTTCTATTTTCATTTTTTAGAAAATCATGGGGGTGTTTGGTAGACTTGTTTTTCATTTTCATTTTTCGTAGAAAATGCGGTTTTCTGGAAAACGTGTTTGGTTTGCATTTTCCAGCCTTGTTTTCCAGAAAAAGATATAATGTTTTCTGGAAAACTAGAGAATAAAAGAAAGCCATTTTTCAAAAAATGAGAAAATGCGGTTCTCTGAAAAATGAAAATAGAAAATGGAGCAAACCAAACGCCTCAGTATTTTCTCATTTTTTGGAAAATGACTTTCTTTCATTCTCTAGTTTTCCAGAAAACGTTATATCTTTTTCTGGAAAATAAGACTGAAAAATACAAACCAAATAGGTTTTTCAGAAAATCATATTTTCTACATAAAATAAAAATAAAAAATAAACCTACCAAACGTCCCCTTAACTTCGCATGACATCGACTACAATTCCTAACTCAAGCCATAAGTGTTTGTCATAAGTGTTCATACGGAGACTATAGGATACAATATATAATCATAAGTTAGTTTAATAATACCCCAAACAAGATAAAAAATTATATGAAGTAAAATTTTATCACGAATCCGGACGAGTTATTATAAGGATGAATATTCGATTAAAATTGAGCTAAATCGAATTGAATTAATCAAAACTAAACAAATTAATTTTTTTAAACTACACTAATAGATCGAATTTTAAATAAAAATTGAGTGTTGGAGATGAAAAATAATACGTTCAGTGAAAAATTTTAAGGAAAAGCTCAGTGAATGACGTGACACTTTATATGCAGCAATCTTTAACGGGTTCACCGTATCCCCCAGGGTATAATTTGATTCGGGACGGCGGTCGGAGACCGCCGATGATGTCTAAACGATAATCGAACGTGTGCATACAAAATGTCACTTCATTCACTGAACATTTCATTAAATTTTTTCACTGAGTGTATCAGAGCTCATTGGAGATATAGCCTATGTGCCTAGGGGTATACTTAACATCGCATGAGATCGAGCGTGACAATTGAGTGAGTTAATGTTGAGCATGGTATTAAGTAAATTTTTAATCACTAATCCAAATGAGTAATATATAGATTTAGTGTATGACATTTGAGAATGCTTATCTTAAGAGTATTAAAATGTATATATAAATCACTGATTCCCTATCTGTATATATATTGTCTAATGTTAGATCAGGTAGATAAATTTTTCATTGATCATTAGGGTAATCGAAAAATACTTACGGTGGATAGTTTAGAAGTTTAATGTCTCATGTTCACGTCCCATTTGAAGAAAAAATTCCTATAAAATATATCATAGTTAAAGATTATATCATGAATACCTAAAATAGTAACTAATTATTCTACTATGTACTGTAATCTCGAAAGCTGTATTGATATTGTCTAGGACATATAAAAGGAAGTCATTTAATATTAAGGAATAGTAGTCTTCTTTCATACAAACTCAAACTTAGGTTTGCAAGAACAAATACAAACAAATATTATTATCAAAGTTTCAATAATTTTTGAAATACAAACTACATTAAAAAATTAATAAATATTTTTCACAAACATAAATAACAACAATGATGGATGTATCTGACTTCAAATTTCGAAGCATTAATATCATGTAGGCCACAACTTCTTCTCTTTTTTTTTATTTCTTAAATTAAAAAAGTAAAATCGATAAAAACATGATTAATCTCAAATATAAATATTAATATATCAATATCAACTTATTTTAACCACCTTCAATCTCATATATATAATTATTATATATATATAATTATTTTTTTATCCCTTGCTTATATTTTTTAGGCCTCCTCTCCTTCGTCAATCACGTCATAGACTAAAATGGTCTTATCTCTCCTTATAACATCTCAAAAATTTAACTCTAATATTTTTTATTCGGTTTTTTACCAAACGGCGCACGTAAAAATTAGTAATATAATTACCAAAACGTATATTAAGGTTTCGTTTTTACCAAAGGGCGCATCAAATTTAGTGTTCTTCCTCTTATACCCCTCCCGTCAACAAATCACTTTCTTAATTAGAATTCTGAGACATCCGAACCACTTTTTCAGACTTTTCAATTTAAAATAACATATTGTGGTTCGAATGCCCCAGGGAGTCGACTTTTTCTCACCCTACATATATATTTCTACCTTGTACAACTCGACTCATCACGAAGGTAAATATATATTTCAACCTTGCCCCAGAGAGTGGACTTGTTCTAAAAGTGACTGTTAGATTGTGACAAGCAAGCTAGAGGTGGGGGGGGGGATGAATAGCTTCTTTCGATTTTTCTACTCCACGGCTGCCCGTAAGGTAGGCGATCCCTAATCCATCGGTGAATGATTCCCCGGAGCACCTCCGGCTAGATCTCGTAGCTCTTTGTGGGTGGAGAAACCTCACCACAACCTCTGGACACTACCTGAGCACAATAGACTACTAACTAGCTCTATCCAAGTAGGTTTCGTCAAGAAAGAAAAGCCTGAAACGAGCTCCTTTAAATAGAGCTCGAGTCTGAAATGACCGCTACCAGTCAACTGCCCCTGGGGCAGTCGACTGGTCCCACTCAGATTCGAACGTTACAAGCCCAACGTTCGAATCACCAGCCATCACCAGTCGACTTCCCCTGGGGCAGTCAACTGTTCCTTCCCTAAGCCTAGGGTTACCCTTCCTGAGTACATTTCTTTCCGCACTCACCCTCCCGGCTTAGTTCCCGAGTACAAACACTCACACTCGGACCCTCACGACCTGGTTGACTCTTCAATCTGCAGTCTCAATCTGTTGCCTTCACGCACTCTTTATCTTCGGCTCCCGTCCCTCGGATGCGCACACAATCCCTCGGCTTGCATCCATGTCACCCTTCACACATATCTCGAAGTTTGCGTCCCTCGGCTCATCGTCTCTGCTCCAGCAGCCTCGATCTGTCGCCTTCAAGCCCTCTTCGACTTTGGCCCTCGTCCCTCAGATATGCACACAAGCCCGTGACTTGCCTCCATGCTATCCTTCACGTACACCTCGAAATTCGCTTCCCTTGGCTCATCGTACCTGCTTTGTCCATGGTCCCTCAGATGCGCACGCAAGCCAACAGCTTGCCTCCATGCCACCCTTCACCTGAAGACATCCAACCAAGTCTATTTGTACCTACAAACCTGCACACTCACATACACAAATTAGTCCAACAACAAACCCTAACTTAACCATATTGACACACATATCAAAAACCATGATCCTCCAGATCATACTTGGGTCGATTGCCCCAACAGTGACTTCAAAGAGTCGACTTAAAAGAATCGTTGCGGAAGATAGGAGTTGAAGGAGAAACTTCAAGCAATAGTTTGTTTGATAGAAGGAAGAAAAAGATTTAGTAATGTACGTATGATTGACTACTTAAAATTTGTCTATACGGTGAAAAAAATAGTATAAGGGTTCTTATAGGGTTTATTTCAGCTAGATTCTGTTATGCTTTGATATGGTATCAGATCTTGTTTTATACATGATCAACTCTTTCTATTAATTTTTTGTTTGGAGAAGGACTCTAACGGTGTCATGCATTACATAAATAGAGTTATTAGAATTTGTTTAAACTTTTGATAAATTCATGCTTGAATACGACCTCGGGCTTGATATCCTTTGATATCAGGCCCTCCTAGGGCCAGATATCTTACCATATCAGGCCCAAGGAGGGCCTGATATCAAAGGATATCAGGCCCTTATAGGGCCTGAAATCAAAGGATTTCAGGCTCAAGGAGGGCTTGAAATTAATGGATTTCAAGCCCTAGGAGGGCCTAAAATCAAAGAATATCAGGCCTTCCTAGGACCTGATATCTTACCATATCAAGCCCGAGGAGAGCCTGATATCAAAGGATATCAGGTCCTCCTAGGGCCTGAAATCAAAGGATATCTGACCCTCCTAGGGCCTGAAATCAAGGGCGTGAAATCAAAGGATATTAGGCCCTCCTAGGGCTTGATATCTTACCATATCAGGCCCGAGGAGGGCCTGATATCCTTGTTTGTTTTTTAAATTACTGAAACACATGATTATAAATTTGAAAGTTTGCCAAATTTAATTGTAATTTATTTTTCAAGGGTGATAATATTGTTGACGAAATTTTCTCTGAAATATGAAATACTCTTGATGATAATGCTGTCATGGGGAATGGAGCAGAAATAACCAGTAATAATATTCCATTATCTTTTGAGTATAGTTGTAATAGAATTATAAGGAATTTGACATTTGATCTAAATGAAGAAGCAAGTAATCTAGAAAATGAGTGTCTGAATTCTTCTACAAGACTTGTTGAATACTTTGAGCCAACCTGGAGTGAGGAGGAAGAACATGAAATCCGAAATGCAGATGAATTACAACCCAGTATAAGTGTACTAGAATTCCAAGCTGATGATATGCAAATTGAGCAATATGAATTTTCCTTAGATCAGTACAGTGACTTAGAGGAGGAGTTTCCAATAGCTGATGATCCTTATATTTTAAATTCTCGATTGCTAGCTGGGCCAATTAGAGAGGCAGAGGCAAGAGATGAGCATGAATTTTTTGTAGGGCAGATTTTTCCATCTAGACAAGAATTCAAGAATGTACTTGTGAAACATGCCATGGTTAATCATATGAGATATAACCTAGTTGACACACGAAAAAATAGAGTTAAAGCGGGTGCTTCAACTAACCATGTACATGGAGAGTAGTTGCCCGGGGGGGGGGGGGGGGGGGGAGTAGAGTTCATTGTTGCAAAATATGTAAAGGAACACCAATGTGGAACTGTTAGGGAAAGTGTTGATCGGCAGAACGCCGTCCGAGGCGGAGTACACGTCATCTCCGGCGGACCGACCAGGGGAGACTCCAACCGGGCACGAAAGTCCCAGGTACGTCGATTGGAGATTCATCAGGCCGGCACGAGGGCCGCCCAAGCTTAGCGGCCACAAATCAGCTTCGACCCCCAGGATCTATAGGGATTAGAAGTCCCACACGATGACGCCCTGGTTATCACCGCCGTCATCGCCAACTACCAGGTCCATCAGACCATCGTGGACACAGGCAGCTCGGTCAACATCCTGTAAAAAAAAGTATTCGACCAGCTGTAGATCGAGATGTCCCAGCTGGAGATGGTGGCCACCCCATTGTTCGGGTTCACAGGGAACCAGGAGCAGCCAATCGGCCAAATCCATTTGGCCATTTCCTTAGGCGAGGAGCCATTGAAGAAGACCAGATGGTCCACCTTCCTGGTAGGCGACGCTCCCTTGGCCTACAATGCCATTCTGGGGCGACCGGCCCTCAATGAATTCAGAGCCGTCACCTCCACCTTCTACCTTAAGATTAAGTTCCCAGTCAGAGACCAGGTAGGATAGGTCAGAGGGGATCAGAGGGTGGCCCGGAGATGTTACGTGGACGATGTCCGGGTGGAAATCCAGAAGGCCCCTCGCCCCTTCTCGAGTTGCAATATGGTCCAAGCCTCTCCATGGGCTGAATTGCGTGATGGCAAGGAGGAGGTCTAGCTTCTTCCCGGCCGAGAAGAAGCCCGAGTCAAGATTGTGGCAGACTTACCCAATGAGCTGAAGGAGCCCCTGCTCGAATGCTTGGCTCGAAATCAAGACGTGTTTGCCTGGTCAGTCAAAGAGCTGAAGGGCGTCCGACCAGAGGTGGTAGAGCATCACCTCCATGTATATCCCCATGCTCGGCCCGTCAAGCAAAGAAAGTGGGACTTCAGCACCGAGTAAAATAAAGTGATCCGGGACGAGATCGAGAAGCTGCTAGAAGCCGGCCACATTCGGGAAGTACAGTTCCCGGCTTGGCTAGCCAATGTAGTGTTGGTAGCCAAGCCCGACAATAAGTGGAGAGTCTGCATCGACTTCCGGGACCTTAACCGGGCCTGCCCAAAGGACTGCTACCCCCTACCCCGGATCGATCAGATGGTGGACTCAACGGCCGGCAGCGAGCTCACTCCATGTTGGACACATATCAAGGGTATCATCATGTACCATTGGCTATTGAAGATCAAGAAAAAGTCAGCTTCATCACTGCAGACGACACCTACTGCTACACCGTCATGCCGTTCGGGTTAAAAAACGCCGGAGCCACCTACCAGCGGATAATGAATAAGGTCTTCCGGGCACAGATTGGGCAAAATATGGAAGTATACGTGGACAATATCCTGATTAAGTCCACCCGAGCGGAAGACCTGGTAGCAGACGTGGAGGAGACTTGTCAAACCTTGCGCAGGTACGGGATCAAACTGAACTCTGCTAAGTGTCTCTTCGGGGCGCGGAGTGGGAAGTTTCTCGGGTACATAGTGACCGAGCGGGGTATCGAAGCCAATCCAAGCAAAGTCAAGGCTCTGCTGGACATGCCCCCACCCCGAAACCTCCAAGAGGCACAGCGACTCACCGAGCGAATCACAGCTCTGTCCCGGTTCATCTCCCGGTCGGCCGAGCAAGGGTTGCCATTCTTCAAGACCCTCCGCAAAGCCACCAAATTTCAATGTGACGCCGACTGTGATAAGGCGTTCGAAGAATTGAAGGCTTATCTCGCCGAATTGCCAGTGCTAGCCAAGCCCGAGGTCGGGGAAATTCTGTATGTATACTTAGCTGCCTTGGCTGACTTGGTCAGCATGGTCTTGATCAAACAAGAAGAAGCCGAGTAGACCCCGTGTACTTTTTCGCCCACTTGCAGAAAGGAGCCGAGTGTCGATACATGACACTCGAGAAATTGGCGTACGTCTTGCTGTTAGGCGCTCAAAGACTCAGGCCTTACTTTCTGGCGCACCCCATTGTGGTCTTGACCAACAGTAACCTGGGGCGAGTAGCCTCCAATCCCAAAGCATCCAGCCGATTGATCAAGTGGACCACCGAACTGAGCAAATATCATATCCAATACCAGGTCCGCCCAACCATCAAGGCTCATGCCTTAGCGGATTTTTTGAGCGAGCTTCACTCGGAGGAGCCTGAAAAAGCATGACAAGTTTATGTGGATGACTCATCAGCCCGATCAGAGAGTGGGATTGACATCTTGATGGTCTCCCCGAAGGGGGAGCAATTGCATTTATCTGTCCGACTCGAGTACCGGGCCACAAACAACGAAGCTGAATATGAAGCCCTTATAGTCGGACTGCAAGTGGCTAAGCATGTGGGAGCTACCAGGGTGACATTATACTCCGACTCTCAGCTGTCACCCAGCAGGTCGCCGGTCGGTTTGAAGTCAATAGCGATCGGTTGCAGGCTTTCATAGAAGCCTATGAGAAGCTGAAGGCCGAGTTTCAAGAGGTGCAGATCCAGAAGATCCCTAGGGAAAGCAACCTAAGGCCGGACGAGTTGGCTAAATTAGCCAGCTCAGTCGGTTCTTGGGTATTTCCTCAGCCGGTCGGGCCTGCACTGATGATTATGCATATAGAATGGCAGGCCGAGCTGGAGCTTGAGTCGGACTGGAGAACACCACTCATTGCCTACCTGGCAGAAGGGGTCGTCCCAACCAACCGAGAAGAAGCTCGATTGCTTAGAAATCGAGCAGTTCAATACACCATGGTCGGGGACGTGCTATACAAGCGATCCTTCGCTCGGCCTCTACTCAAGTGCATGGGCGAGGAGGACCCAGACTATGTACTGAGAGAGATTCATATGGGAGTCTGTGGAAGCCACGCTGGAGCTCGGGCTGTGGCCTGCAATGCTTTGCAGAAGCATCACTGCCTCCCGCACTGACAAGATGGTCGCTACGTGCCTGTCCTGTCAGAAGCATCACTGCCTCCCGCACCGACCCGTGGAGATGATGAAGGCATCAGCAGTTTCATGTACGTTCGACTAATGGGGCATGGACATCGTGGGATCGTTCCCAACTGCTGCAGCTCAGAAGAAATACATGCCAGTGGCCGTTGACTATTTTTCCAAGTGGATTGAAGCAGAAGCCCTGGCGCGCATCACCGAGCAAGCCGTGATCAAGTTCCTGTGGCAGAACATCTTATGCCGGTATGGAATTCCTCACAAACTTATCTCGGATAATGGAAGACAATTCCAGGGCCAGAAAATATTGGAATGGTGTTCGACCTATGACATCAAGGAAACTTTAGTTTCGGTGGCGTACCCGCAAAGCAACGGTCAAGCAGAAGTGGCTAACCGAGAAATCCTAAGAGGGTTGAAGACTAAGTTGGACCATGTGGGAGGAACCAGGGTGGATGAGTTGCCAAGTGTCTTGTGGGCTCTACGAACCACGCCAAAAGAGACCACTGGCCATACTCCCTTCTAGCTAGTCTATGGGAGCGAGGCCATGGTGCCGGTCGAGGTGGGCTGCGAATCGGGCCGGCGGAGGGCCTATGATGAAGACAACCTAGAAAGGAGACACTTGGAGCTGGACTTGGTTGAAGAAATTCGGGACAAGGCAACCGCTTTGATGTTCGCATATTGGCAGAGGATGAAACAAAGATATAATCACAAGGTGCTGCCGAGAACATTCCAAGTCGGGGACCTCGTCTGAAAAAGAATCAAGCCGGTCGGGGATGTCAGCAAGCTAGAGCCGCAATGGGGAGGACCCTTCAAGATCGTGCAGAAGCTAGCCTCAGGAGCATATTACTTAGAAAATGAATAGGGGAAGAGACTCGATCGACCATGGAGCGCGATCCATCTTCAATCCTATCGAGAGGCCGAGTGAAAACTTGTAACACCAATGTAACGCCCAACGGCAATGATAGTGGAAGAGTATGATCCTCACTCAACTTGCAGGTATCCTAGACTCTCGTCTCCGCATGAGTTATAAGCGGGCTCAGCTCCTGTGCACCCCTCGGCTCGGATCTCAGCGGACGCGTGGCAGCCCACGCTCCCTGAGAACTATTCGACCGAGAGTCCAGACTCTCGCCTTGTCAGCGAGTTATAAGCGGGCTCTGCTCCCGTGCCCCACTCAAGTCAGTGTCTCCGATCGGACGCGTGGCAGCCCACGCTCCTGAGAATCGGCCTGACCGAGTGTCCAGACACTCGTCTCTGCACGAGTTGTAAGCGGGCTCACCTCCCGTCCACCCCTCGGCTCGGATCTCAGTCGGACGCATGGTGGCCCACGCTCCTTGAGAACTATCCGACCGAGAGTCTAGACTCTCGCCTTGCCAGCGAGTTATAAATGGGCCCTGCTCCCGTGCCCCACTCAGGTCAGTGTCTCCGATCGAACGCGTGGCGGCCCACGCTCCTGAGAATCGGCCTGACCGAGTGTCCAGACTCTCGTTCTCACGAGTTATAAGCGGACCAACACCGTACACTCCTCGACTCGGCTCTCAGTCGGACGTGTGGCGGCCCACGCTCCCTGAGGACTACCTGACCGGAGTCCAGACTCTCGCCTTGCTAGCAGTTATAAGCGGGCCCTGCTCCCGTGCCACACTTAGGTCAGTGTCTCCGATCGGACGTGTGGCGACCCACGCTCCTGAGAATCGGCCTGATCGAGTATCCAGACTCTCGTTCTCACGAGTTATAAGCGGACCAACTCCAAACACCCCTCGGCTCGGCTCTCAGTCGGACGCGTGGTGACCCACGTTCCCTGAGTACTACCCGACCGAGAGTCCAGACTCTCGCCTTGCCAGCGAGTTATAAGCAGGCCCTGCTCCCGTGCCCCACTTAGGTCAGTGTCTCCGATCGGACGCGTGGTGGCCCACGCTCCTGAGAATCATCCTGACCGAGTGTCCAGACTCTCATTCTCACGAGTTATAAGCGGACCAGCTCCGCACACCCCTCGGCTCAGTTCTTAGTCGGATGCGTGGTGGCCCACACTCCCTGAGTACTACCCGACTGAGAGTCCAGACTCTCGTTCTCACGAGTTATAAGCGGACCAACTCCGCACACCCCTCGGCTCGGCTCTCAGTCGGACGCGTGGCGGCCCACGCTCTCTGAGTACTACCCGACTGAGAGTCCAGACTCTCGCCTTACCAACGAGTTATAAGCGGGCCCTGCTCCCGTGCTCCACTCAGGTCAGTGTCTCTGATTGGACGCGTGGCAGCCCACGCTCCTGAGAATCAGCCTGACCGAGTGTCCAGACTCTCGTCTTCGCATGAGTTATAAGCAGGCATGCCCCCGCGAACCAATCGGCTCAGCTTCCAGTCGAACGCGTGGTGACCCACACTCCCTGGGCATAAGTTAGTTGGGTACTCCAGACTCTCGTTCATACAAGTTATAAGCGGGACCAGCTCCCACGCACCAATCGGTTCGGCTCCCAGTCGGGCACATGGCGGCCCATGCTCCTTGGGTACAATCCGATCGAGCGTCCCATCCCCCGCATTCGTGCTAACTACCAACGAGAAAATCCCCGCGACTTCTTTGACTCAACTCCCGGGCTGGATGCGGGGCAACTTGGGCTCCCCTAAGATCAAACTGACTCAACGGTGATATTTTAAACTGCCCGAGCTGGCAGCTTTACACATTTGGCTTTGTTCTGGTCGTTGAATACTTCATCAACTCTCCCGAGTGGCTAACACTTGGCAACCTTCTCACTCAAGCCTTGCGAAGTTGTGTTAATTGATTGTTCTCTCATTCGAGTCGCTCTCGCTAACAATCGCCTGAGCCATCAACATTCGAAAGAGAAGACTATCGCATCCGAAAAAGCTTGAGCCAGGGAGAGATTATATGGAAACATGGCATTACAAAAGTGGAGGCAAGTCGCCTCTATAAGAAAAAAGAAAGATAAGGGCAAGAGGCTAGACCCTCACTTGAAAGGTCGGTTGACCACCTCGGGCAGGGCCTTAGTCAAGCTCGCGGATTTGATGACCGAGGAAGATAGGTCGGGGGCTATATGCCTGCCCTATTTGAGCTGCTCGAACGTGTTCTGCAGGTGATGTCTCATCATAGCTCGGATCCGCTCAAAAAGTTGATTGCTGAACTCCGTAGAGTTGATGTACTCAACCCTACGGGTGTCCCACCGATCAATTTCCTCCTCCTTATAGGAGCATAGTCCCTTGAGCTCCACTCGGGCTGCCTCCCACTCGACCCTCTCTGCCTTCAGGTGCTCGAGCTCCTCCTTCTAGTCATGCAGGGCTTGGTCCTTGGAGGTTAGCTCGGCAGCCAACTCCTCTGCCCGCTTCGCTTGGGTCATCGGCTCGGCTTCCTTGGCCTCAAGCTGGGCCTTGAGGGAATCAGTAGCTTCGGACGCCTCCCGAAGATCGGCTTCGGCTTTGGATTGTTTGGCAGGGTTTTCGCCTGGAGAGCCCAGGCCTTCCGCTCAGAATACTCCAGGCTGGAT
Source organism: Boesenbergia rotunda (assembly GCA_024364735.1). Classification (NCBI taxonomy): domain Eukaryota; kingdom Viridiplantae; phylum Streptophyta; class Magnoliopsida; order Zingiberales; family Zingiberaceae; genus Boesenbergia; species Boesenbergia rotunda. Next base: position 517,458 of record JAGFNQ010000218.1, read on the forward strand.
ATCCTGAGTTTCGACTAAGCAGCAGCCAAGTCAGCTGTCTCAGCTTGGCTGCGGGCGATCCCCAGCTGCTCTTCATAGTGAGCCAGCCGATCCTGGAGGGCGGCGACCTCGGCCCGTAGATCGCTCAACGTGGACTCACTGGAAACGAGCTGAGTGTGCTTCAGCCGAGTCTCCAGGAGTTTCACCCTCCTCTCGGCCTTTTCTCGATCCGAGGCATGGGTCAAGAGTGTCATAGAGAGAATATGGCATGACCCCCAAAACTGCAGAAAAGGCAAAAATCTTGATATCATGAAACTAAGGACTCGATGAAAGAAGGAATCGATCCCATGCATACCTGAGTGACCTCAAGGAAGAATGTGTCGGCCTTGCTGTGGGACCCCCGAAAGTAGGACCCCTCGAGTCCCTGCACTTATCGGTCGGCTACCGACCCATACAGGTAGAGCTCCTGGCGCCGGTAGGGAAGCTCACCTTGAGGGATGCCCAGGCGGCAGTCAGATTGAGTCGGTGCCAGGAGGTGCATGGGGGTCGGTTGATCTGACCCTCCGTAGGTGGGGTTCTCGACCTCTCTAGTAAGGGTAGGTCGGGCGTTCCGGAGGAAACTGAGGGGGTGGCAGCCGGAGCCGAGGAGGAGGCCGCTCGGGGAGCTCCCAAGTCGGAAGTCGTTTTCTTTTTCTTCTTCTTCTAGCGTTTACTAGGGGAAGGTCGGGCAGGATCCCTAGTCGGGGGAGAAGCGCATCGCCTTCGCGGGGCAGGAGGTTGTTCGTTGGTCGCCGATGGTTCCGTCTCGGGAACAGCTACGACAGGCGTAGGTTCAAGGTCTGCGGGAATCGAGCCCTTAGGGGCAGCTTCAGTAGGAGCGCCCTCCCTCGCCTGCAGCTCGGCGGCGACCCGAGCCTCCATCTCGGCGTCATCCAGGCCGAAACCCTCCGCTAAGGCTGCGGCCAACATTATCGGAGCTGCAAGAACGATGCGACCTTAATTAGAGCTAAAAAATATTCAAAGAAAATATCACAACGCTTACCGAATGAAGTCGACACGGGAATCGACACTGGGCTGAGGCTGAAGGTGGAAAGGAGCTCCTCCTTCAGCAAGTCTACTCCGTGGAAGTGCCTACCGCTGAGCTTGAATATCGTCGACTGGTAGGCCACGGAGGTACGGTAGTACTTGGAAAAAGAGGGGATGAAGGAAAATCCTCGACCCAGGTCGTGGGCTAGCTCGGGGTCGGGGTAGGCTTCACAAAAAAATAGCGTTCTTTCCAACTTTTATCGGAGGAAGGAAGCTTCAGTAGGAAGGAAGTTTTGGCACAGGCCTGAAAGAAGAAATCGCCTGGCTCTTGCTTTTTGGGGTAGTAGAAATAGTGGAAGGATTTGGGTTGAAGGGGAATTTTGTACAAAGTAAAAAATGATAACCGAGCCACACATCAGGAGGATGCCGTTCGGAGCTAACTGGGGCAAAGGAATGCGGAAGTATGTACAACCGGAAGAGATAAAAGGATGAATGGGGAAGCGGAGGCCAGCCTGTAGGTGGTCTCGGGAAAGGGTAATGAAGCCCGAAGGGGCAGAATCAAGTCAGTCGGTTGACTTGGGTAAGCGGAGTCTATGGTCGGAGGGGATTAAGTAGTCTGATCGAAGTTGATCTAGGTCGTGGGCGTGGAGGTCGGTTACTATGGTGGAATACCATGGTTCGGTGGGTGAAGAGGATGAAGAAGGCGAATCCATGTGAAAAAGAAAAGCGAAGAAACTAACCGGGAAAGGGAATGACCGCCGGAGAAGAAAGTCGGAAAGAGGGACTCACCGGAACCCTAGCAGAGCTTGAAGCAGCAGCAGGACAGTGTCGAAGTTAAAACGCGATGGTAAAAGCTGCGGGGTGAAAGACCTATTTATAGGGCCAGGAGTACGACGCTAGTCGTCCGATGACATGCAAGAGAAGAGGCGGGATTGAGCTTGGATCGTCCGATCAGGCTTGAGGTGGCTCCCGAAGCAACATATCGCATGTGGGAGTCGGACATTCGCAAGGATGGGCGGCAGACGCATCGTGGCTCGAGAGGCAAATGACTAGGGGACACGTGTCCCCAGCGATTAATGGAAAGTTAATGAGGAGATATGGGAATGATTCGGCATAGGGAGATCGAAGAGACGTTTGATAAGAAGGTGTATCGGTCGGGTCAGTCACAGACAACGGGTTGACCACAAGAATCGGCGGCAGGAGCATGCCACTCGGGTCTGCCAGGCTTGTGCCGGAATTGTGGTCCAGTCAGTCGGACTGCGTGCCTCCTTCGACTAGACTTGAGGGGGATGCTTATGATCCCGTGCCAGCTTATGTGTAGCTTGGCCCGGCAGCCTGGCCCGGCAGCCTGGCAACCCGTCGGGAGGAGATAGGTTTACGGGCTCCAGGAGCCCGTCGAATATAGGGCCTGTACAGGCAGATTGACCCCTTTCCCCCAAACACGGGAAGACATCGGCCCTAACCATGGCAAAGAGGGACAGAAGCCCCGAAGGCCCCCGACCCCAGGAAGTCCTAGGTAGGAGAATCCCGAGTCGGCGAAGTGCCGACTCACACATCCCTAAGCTTTAGCACTCCCGAGTTGGGGAAGTCTTTACTCAAGTGTCACTGAATCATAAGATCCCCGAGTTAGGAACATCCTGAGCCAGCAGAATACTCGGTCGTCTACCATACCGTCTCTGAGTCCGCCAAGTTCGGACGTTCATCCCGAACCATGCGCACCAAGACTCAGGAGGCATATCTTTGTTTGGGATGCCTTCCTTAACTCGAAAAGCATAGTCGCCCTCAATCGACTCCTATACTCTGAGCGCTCAGTCGACTCCAATACTATGAGTCATCAGTCGACTCCTATACTCTGAGCCCCCAGTCAGCTCTTCGCTATAAGCCCTCAGTCGACTTCATTACTCTGAGCCCTCAGTCGGCTCCTATACTCTGGGCCCTCAGTCGGCTCCAATACTCTGAGCCCTCAGTTGACTCATATACTCTGAGCCCTCAGTCGGCTCCAACACTCTGAGCCCCCAGTCGGCTCTTCGCTATACACCCTCAGACGACATCATTACTCTAGGCCGCTAGTCGGCCCTAGCATTCGAGGTTTTGTCATGACTCATCAGAATAACCACTCCCTGACACAGGACTAGCAGAAAAAGTACGGGGTCGGCGCAGGTATGACATCATTCCAACACGAATCGCGAATATCCCGCTGACGCCATGATCTTCCTGTCATACCCTGACCCCCGTATTACGACCACATACGCTCGTGTCAGGTCGAGCGGCGCCCGACGACGCTAGCCTTTAAGTTGACAGTGCCCTTTTCCTTATTTCGGTATGCGACATACTACCCTGCCACCTCTGAGTATGCCTTACCCTGTCCTCGCTACGCGACACAAGGTGGTAGATTGGGCAGAAGCTGTCAGTTCCCCCGGCTATATAAGCCTCTCCACTCCACATCCCCCAGGTACGCGTAATAGTGTTTTGCTACTGTTCTATTGCCTTTGCTGCTCTCCCACCACCGGGGACTGACTTGACCGTCGGACTACCTTGCCGGAGACTTTTCCTGGCGGATTCTAACGGTCTTTGTCTTGTAGATTAGGGGCTAGCATCGAAACCAGCGTCAGTAGTTCATGATCTTTAGGAGACCATCTTACTCTTGGGGCCTCCATCTCACTTCGTGACAGGATCAAATGGTTTGAATTAGATTAGGTTAGATTGAACCCACTTAATTTGATTAAATTAATTAATGATTTAAATCAGACTTAAATTTAATTGGACAGATTTATTCAAATCAATCGCACGTAGAAATTCATAAAAAAAACATGCATAAAAAACATTTTTATCAACTGTTGATCGATCTATCGATCTATTTATCAACTAATTGTTTTTTATACATAAAAAAATATTTTTCTTTGTTTTTACTAATCGCACGTGAGAATTCAGAGAGAATTCATTTCTTTTTATTTATAAAAATCATTTCATATCTTAATCCAAGAAATATTTTTCTGGATTCAACTCTATTTTAATTTTTTCAATCGATTATGTATATTTTAATCGATTAAATTAAAATTTAAATCGATTAAAAAATCTATCTATGCTCACAATAAATGCGAGGTTGTCGGCCGATACAGTTTAATCGTCGGTGCTTATCGGTCACGGATGCTGATCACCAACCATCGGACATGGTCGTCGATACCCCACAACTGCCACTAATGTTGTTGCCAGGATCCTTCCATGATGCAACTTTACCGCGATAGCTGCTCGCGATGCGGTTCTGGCGCAAACAGTTGCCAACACGAGACGCACACGCTAGAGTCCATCGGTCGTTGCTCGCCGACGGCGGTCAGTGCCAGCGACACTGTTAGTGTGCACACTACGTGCGAAAATCACGATCAAGAGTCGCGATTTCCTGGCGCTTGGGATTCTTTCCACCGAAACATGCTCTGAAACCATTGTCTCTGTAAGAAAAATTATTCGAACTAAACGATAATAACTTACAGTGATCTTGGAGAAGAAATCAAAGAAGACTTAGAGAACTTGCCGTCGGCAAGAAGGTTACGGTATGAACACTTCTCGGCGATTCCATGAACTAAATCTCTTTATGTCCTCTTCTTGCGATGAACCACATACCTGATGGATTTCTTGGACGAACTTGTAAGGGAGCATTTGGTTTGCTCCGTTTTTTATTTTCATTTTTTGGAAAATCGTATTTTCTCATTTTCTAGAAAATGATTTTATTTCATTTTCTAATTTTTCAAAAAACGTTATATCTTTTTCTGAAAAATAAGTCTGGAAAATACAAACCAAATACGTTTTCTGGAAAATCGTATTTTCTATAAAAAAATAAAAATAAAAATAAACGTACCAAACATAATCTAAGATTTTTACCTTTCTCATAATGTGTGATCTAATTGCATATAATGCACTGAAGAGGAAGAGGAAGAGAATGAACAATTAATACCCATGCTTTCTCAACGTATGCATTCAATATACACGTTCAACAGATTGTGTATGCAATTGAAGATGTCCATGTATCCAAGGATGCTCAAGGTCTTTGCGCTTAGTGAATACTTCAATCATGCATTGAGGGAGCTAGTTTTGATGTAGATTTGGTTTTCAAGAATAATTCATAGATCTTAATTATTAAATAGTATAAAAAATCTCAATTATTTTAAATATACAATACTAATTTAATCCAATTAGCATTGTCCTGGAGGTGAAGAGCAGACAATTGTTGTGGTTAAAGAGTGGTGTAGTTGTCAAATATTCACTCACAAATGATAAAGAGAAAAATAGATAAGGCTATATGCGAATGTGGTTATTATATAAGAGTCCGTTCTATTACTGTCCCTCCCGGAGCCAATATTTCCAATTCACGAACACTTTATGCATATATATATATTAAAAATTGATTTAAATCATATATAAGTAGATATATATTATAAACTTATCTAAACCTTAATGCTGAATTTTTTTACTTAAAGCTAATTTCCGGCATTATTTATTTAACGTAATACAAGTAGATAAAAATTAGTACGAGTAATGTTTATGATGCTGTGGTTTTTAATATTATACTAAATGATTTTTTTTTTTGAAAAAAAATGGATACTGAACTGAGCTCAGATGTGACTTGTATATAATCCGGGAATCAGAAGGTTGTGAAAGACCCTTCTTATTCACACTCACATTTCATCATCGCTCAGGTCGTCCGTAGAGAATCGAACCTTGTTCATCAACTCGTTGGTAGACCAACCACCGCTTAGCCAACCAACTCGGCGAGGAAACGTTGGTGCAGAGTTTAACGGAAAATTTATTAAATTATCAAGTACAATGAAACTGTCCATCGAATATCATGTGTCAGCATCATTGCCAATAGCGTTTGAACGAAGGCAGGCTGATTAGTCTGAACTCTGAAGTAACTAATTGTGGAAAACAACATAAACAAAATTAGTAACTAATAGTGACATAAACAAAATCTTACTAATTGTAGCCAGAGTGATTGGCTTCATCTCAAATATTTTTAATAATTCATTTTTAAATTAAGTAAAGGAAGATAAATTATGAAATTGATTTATAGTCGACAGTGTTAAATAATGAAAGGAGTTTTTTTTATCGAAGGACACATATCTCATCTGGATTTATTATAATAAATTTATCATCCTTAATCAATTGAGTGGGGACAAACAAAATCATACTAAATAGTATACTTTTATAATACAAATAAATGAATGGTCAAATAATTATAAATAAACTAATAATAATTTAAACATTCAAAATAATTTTTAAATTTTGAAAAAATATTTTTATAAATAATCCTAAAAATGAATGAATGGTTAAATAATATAATAATACGTAAAGTAGAACTTACGGACTTACTATCATCAATCATCCACTAAAGTTTCTTATTAATAAAAAGAAAATGATATACTTCGTGAAAAATCTCAAGGAAATATTCAGTGAATGACATGATACATTATATATAACGATCCCCGACGGATTTATTGTGCCCCCCAAGGTATAGTTTGATTCGGGACGGTGGTCGGAGGCCGTCGATGGTGTCCGAGAAATAATCGGACATGTACATACAAAGTGTCACGTCATTCACTAAGCGTTTTATTAAGTTTTTTCACTGAGTGTATCATAGCTCTTAATAAAAACTACTATTTTAACCGTCTTTCTAGGGCTGATCGCACAGACATGGAGAAAAATTCATATAGATTTATAGGTAACAGACACATGATGGAGCTGAAAATACATATCATCACTTCATGAGAATCAACCCCTGACTATTACGCTAAAAATATTATACGCTTATCATCCATACTATGCTGTGAGAACATCGACTAAGTTTTTTTTAGCTCTTAGGCATCTCTAACCAATGCTCTAAAATACCATATTTGGAATAAATATTATACCAAAATTTTCCAATCCATACACTAAATCTCATTCGAAATTTGGGGTGGGAATAGTAAATCACCAAAGCCCACATCATATTTGGTATTGTAATTTTTTAATTTAATTTTTTTTATTATATTATATAATCAATAAAATCAAATACAATATTATTAAATATTATATTATTAAATATCATAATAAAAATTAATTTATAATTATTATTTTCCTCTCATTATTTATAGTAATATTAATTATTTATTTTAAATACAAATTAAAAGTATATAATACCTTATTTTAATTTTATTATGCATATTTAATTTATTAAAAACTTTATTTATAATATATTTAATATATTTTAATTTTAATTATATTTATAATTTATATCACTAATTTTAAAAAATATAATAAAATATTTAAAAATTGATATGCATAAATATAAAATATATCATATTACGTTGATATATAAAATAAAAATAGTAATGATACAAAATCAAAATATTACTAATAATCACTTAGTAATATATTTTATCCTAATTGTATGTGATTTTATAATTTTTTTCTTATATATATATATATTATTTGGATGCAAAATTTTAAATTAATTTATTAAATATAAATGAAATATTAATTTTAAATATAATAATTATCATAAAAAGATTATTAAATTAAAATATAGGTTGATAATTAAATTATGAATAAGGCAAAATAGAATATTCTAATAAATATTCCTTTTTGGTGTGGTATGGTGAGAGTGGGTTGGAGATGAAATAGTATTTGGTTATGAAATTGCACCATTTTAGTGTGAAATTGATATCAAATATAGTGTTTTGGTTTGGAGATGGTCTTAGGATATGATGAAGGGTGACTAGTTATCTTTTAAGTACCCGCGGTTTGATCCAACGTTATGGTGAATTTTGTATGATTTTTTTTCCCAAATGCGGTGTGAAACCATGGGATGTTGGACTTCTGTTGTTAAATCCGACCTTTTTTGTTTAACTCGGTTCAGGAAATTTTTCGGAGGAGAGTTAGGGTTTCGAGACCTAAATCGAAGTTGAAAGGGGGACACATTGCACTTTAGGGACTAAGTGGATTAAAATAGAAATTTGCAAGGGGCTAAAAGCAAGGTCTCCTAATGTGTTGGGGCAGCTGCGGGATCTCCAAATAGTGGGGGGCCTTTTTGCATTTTTACCTCATTTATACTCTCTCTCCCCTCACTCGCGATCTACCCTAAACCATAGCTCTCCCGACTTCAGCAACCCGACTCCATTTCTCTCCTCCCGATCTTAGCCGAAGTCGGCGTTGGTTCCCTCGTCTTCCTCCTCTCCGGTGAATGACATCTCCTTGAACTGTATCGCCGGTTCAAAGCTAGACTGAGATCCAAACCCACATCAACTATGCCCATGGGGATTGAGAAGGGGTTGCGAGCACGACGAGGCAGTGGTGTGACTAGACGAGGCTGGGTTCGTTAGCCGACCATCATCTATGGCGGTAAACGATTCTTGACCCGTCTTGTCTTTGTATTCTCATGGCTTTCTCCTCTTTCGATCCGTGGGTGATCTCATTTTCACTAGTTTGGTGAACCAGAGCCAATCTTCCTGGCTGTGAGTTGTTTCCACTCAGGTGGTGGATCTAGGGCTGAGGACCTGTTGCGACGGTGGAGGAGAGTGCCCGGGACAGTGCTTTTGGCAAATTTGGCACTCAATCAGGTCCTCACCAAGGGATCGTGCGATCTCCTACCCAGGTAAGAAACAAGACTGTTGGATTGTATTCATATAATCAAATTTGGCTATTTTCTTCAGAATTTCAGTAGTAGTTGTTGGGGCAATCGACCCTAAGATGATCTGGAGGATCATGGGATTTTGATGTGTGTGGTCAATATGGTTAAGTTAGGGTTTGTTGTTGGACTAATATGTGTATGTGAGTGTGCAGGTTTGCAGGTACACATGGACTTGGTTGATGTCTTCAGGTGAAGGGTGGCATGGAGGTAAGCCGGAGGCTTGTGTGCACATCCGAGGGACCGTGGATAGCAGGGACGATGAGCCGAGGGACGCAGACTTCAAGGCATGCGTGAAAGATGGCATGGAGGCAAGCCGGAGGCTTGCGTGCGCATATGAGGGACGGGAGCCGAAGATGAAGAGGGCGTGAAGGCAATAGTTGAGGCTGCTGGTGAATAGTCGACCAGGTTGTGAGGGTCCTAGTGTGAGTCGTTGTACTCGGGAACTAAGCTGGGAGGGTTCGAGTGCGGAGTGAAATGTACTTGGGGAGTGTAACCCTAGGCTTAGTAAAGGACCAGTCGATTGCTCTGGGAGTAGTCGACTGGTGATGGCAGTAATGACTGGCTGATTATAACGTTGGCTGTAACGGTCGAATCTGAGTGGGACCAGTCGACTGTCCCAGGGGCAGTCGACTGGTAGCAGTCAGTTTAGACTCGAGCTCTATTTAAATGAGCTTGTTTCATGCTACTATCTCTTGGCGAAACTTGCTTGGTCAATGCTAGTTAGTAGCCTAGTGTACTAAGATAGTGTCCAGATCTTGTGGAGAAATTTCTCCACCCACAAGGAGCTACGAGTGTTGGGCCTTGGATGGCTAGAGGGGGAGGGGGGGGGGTGAATGTAGCCAGACACAAACTTCTTGAACTTTTAAAGGGTTCTCTGCACTTAGGGTTAGTTGCAGCGGAAGCAATACAAAAACAGAGAGATGCACAAACGAAACCCTAAACTAAGCACAAGCATAAAACGCTAACAAAGAGGATTTACAAGGTTCGGGGATAACTTGCCCCTACTCCTTGGCGTGCCCGTGAGGTGGGCGATCCCTTGATCGTCGGCAGATCAAGCCCCGAAAAATCCGGATAAAATGAAACCTCCTTCTCGGTGGAGTAACCTCTCCACAGCGTTTCAACAGAATGAAGAAATTAAGCGCAGTGAAACAAAAGGAAGCTTACAGAGCACTTAGGACAGAAAGAACATAAGCGAACTCCTCACCGAGCTCCACTCAGCACAGATCTCACGCAAGAACTCCCTGCTCTTCGTGTCTTCTTGCTGATGGACTTGCCAAGCTCCTTGTTTCTTCCAAGTGCTCAAGTATCAGAATGTTGCTCAAGATTTACATTTGCTTGCTCAAAGAGATGTCGCAACAAGGTCAAGAACTTCTCAATCATTTCTGTTCGTTAGTTGTAGAGACTTCTTCGCCACCAAGCTCTTAAGTCTCCTCTCACTGATCCCAGGCCACAGCCACCTCTCTGCAGCTCCCAGCTGCTCAACTGCAACTGCCCAGCTATCCTGACTTCTCCTGGACTCCCTGAGCCCCCAGTTAGCATCTCAGTGGCGTAGTCGTTCGTTGAAACCTGAGAAGGAAAACTGCCAAACTTGATGAAGCAAAAGCCTCCGTTTGACTCCCCTTGAGTGAACCTGAGTTATCTGCACACTTAGCAGGTCATTAGCACAGCAAATCAACAGAGGATCAAATATCAGAAGACTCTGAACAGGTATCAGTAGAAAATCAGAACGCAATCAGAACTCTGACATCGCTTTTGAATTAAAGATGTCAGCTACTGATCGGTCACCAGACCGATCAGAGAGGACCCTGATCGGTCACCAGACCGATCAGGGTTAGCCCTGACCGATCAGGCTCCAGCCTGATCAGTCCACTGTGAGAAATCAGAAATTACGGATTCTTATGACCGGTCACCAGATCGGTCACCAGAAATCTGCTTGCCACAACTCACAGGAATTACATGGCTGATGGTCACCAGACCAATCAGGTTGTGGCCTGATCGGTCTGGGGACCGATCAGGGCACTCCCTGACCGATCAGGCTCCAGCCTGATCGGTTATAGTGAGGAGCTCACGACATTTGATCGTTCACCAGAACGATCAAAAGCTCTACCTGATCGGTCACCAGACCGATCAGGAGCCGAACAAAAGCCAACCAAGGATTCTCTATTCTCTCCCTGATCGGTCACCAGACCGATCAAACTTCTCTGGATCGGTCACCAGACCGATCACAACAGGGATTTCGTGCCAACTTCCCTGATCGGTCACCAGACCGATCCAGGGACTCCCATGTCAACTCTAAGTCAAGAGAACGACCTCCCTAGCCTTCTCTGACTCATCCTGGTCCCCCGGACCAAGACTCTATGCCCAGTTTCACTCACCGGGACTTCAATCAACCTAGCTTCCCAAGCTAGGACCTGGCTTCACTCACTAGGATTTCAGTCAACCTAGCTTCCCATGCTAGGACCTGGCTTCACTCACCAGGCTTTCATCCAACCTAGCTTCCCAAGCTAGGACCTGGCTTCCCAAGTCAGGGTTTCAGTCAACCTAGCTTCCCAAGCCAGAGTTTCATCCAACCTAGCTTCCCAAGCTAGGACCAGGCTTCCCAAGCCAGAGTTTCATCCAACCTAGCTTCCCAAGCCAGGGTTTCATCCAACCTAGCATCCCAAGCTAGGACCTGGCTTCCTAAGCCAGGGTTTCAGTCAACCTAGCTTCCTAAGCTAGGACCTGGCTTCACTCACCAGGATTTCACCTAGTCCCACTAGGTATGCCTAGTCCCACTAGGTCTTTTCCACTTCACCTAGTCCCACTAGGTGTGCCTAGTCCCACTAGGTCTTTTCACATGCCAGCGTGCGATCTCCCGATCCACCTGGACTTAACCCGAATTCATTCAACCAAACTTAAATCGTTGTCAACACCAAAACAACAACCGGGCCCAACTGCATCAACAACGAGTTCTAGCCGGAGGGTGCTCCAGGGAATCATCCACCGACAGATTAGGGATCGCCCACCTTACAGGCAACCATGGAGTAGGAGTTTATCTCCGAACCACATAAATCGTGAGTGTCTTCTTGTTGTTAGTTTTATTCTTACTTAGTATATTCCGATTGCGCACTAACAACATAGGTAGAAGAACCGAGAATTGCTATTCACCCCCCTCTAGCAACCGACATCAATCTTACAAGTGGTATCAGAGTGAAGGACTGCTCTTATTGGACTAACCGCCGAGGGAGCAAGAAAGCTAGAGGAAAAATGATGGAAGATAAGTTAGGGGATGATATCAACACACCACCCACATATGACCATGAAGATTTTGCCTATTGGAAAGCTAGAATGAAGACATGGTTTGGAATGGAGTGGGAATGTAGAGTGGTAATAGAAGAGCCCTTCGAAGCCCAAAGAGACAAGTATGGGAAGAAGCTTCGCCCTAGATATTGGCCTAAGGAGCAACAAGAGCAATCTAGGGCAAATGAAAAGATAATTAGTATATTAGTCAATATTTTACCTAATAATGTGTTGAGTTATGTAGGAGAATATAAAAGTGCATATGAGCTATGGAATAAGTTAGAAAAATATCATGAGAATCCTACACAAGCTCAAGAGCCTAAGGAGACAAGTCAAACGGGTCAAGAAGAAGAAAAAGAAAAAGAATTATCAATTTCTTTAAGTGAAGTAGAAGAATTAAGTGAAAGGTCATCCACCTCAACAAGAGAAGAAGAAGAGGTGTCAAATTCAAGAGTTGAGGGGGGAGGAGAGACCCTCATCCATACAAGAGGAAGAGAAAGCTCCAACCTCCACCAAAGCCAAATCAAAAGAACACATCATATGCTTTGGATGCAACAAGAAGGGGCACTACAAGGACACAAGTCCATTAGGTAAGAAGGAGGTAAACCCTAAACCCGGGTCCATTCAATTTAAATCTAATGTGGGTTGTAGGGAAAGAAAAGAAAAGAAAAGAAGCACATTAGGTGCTATACATGTGGTGAGCTAGGACACTACCATACAAAGTGTCCAAGAAGTAAAGAGCTCAAGAAAATGGAGCACCTGAGGAAATGGGAGAAAGAAGAAAAGAAAAAGAGGAGCTCACATCAAGGGGGAGCTAAAAGGGTAAGGGAGGTAATCCCTAACTTTACTTATGCTTCAAATGCTTCCATGAATGCTAGAAATGTTAATAATTGCTTGCCTAGATGTAATTTTGTCTTTAAGTATCATGATAGAACTAAAAACACTATTGCGTGCCAAAATGTTCAAGAATATATGATTTGTGATAAAACTAGGATTTCTAGAACTAAGGATCAAGGCATCAACCCTAAGAAAGGGAGACACATGCCTAAGAAAATAGGTAGACCTAGGAATGGTCAAAATAGGCATAGTGATACTAAGGTTAGGGATTTGGAAAAGGAAAATCAAGTTTTGAAAGCAAAACTTGATAAATTGGAAAAGAACCTAGATAAATTCATTAGGGGGTCCATGGGGTCAAGCATGATGCCAAATGATCAACCTCTTAGAAATAGTAGGCCGAGATTGGGATACCACTCTAGGGGGTTGAATATTAGTAAAAAGTTATATTCAAGGATGCCCTATAACTATGGTAGAGAAAAGATCAAACATGGCAAGGAAAAGCCATTTAAAGGAGAAAAGAAGGATTTGACTAAGAAAAAGGTCTATAGAGCTAAGAGAGTAATAGTGGAAGGTTAAAAAGCACCGGAGGAGCACCGGTGTGGTCTTGCATTTGTAAATGAGTTACTAGGGAGGTAACCAGGGCTAGGAGCTCAAGGTAGATGTCTAGAAGCCAAAATGAGATCCATGATTAATGGATCTCAGGAGGTTTTCTCCTAGGGAATTAGATGTTCTATGGAATGTGCCAAAAGGGTTGGAAGACTAAGTTGAGTCTTAATACTAGGGAATTGACACATTAAAATGAGATTTACGATGAGAAAAGATGAAAAATGGGATTATAATTGAGAGAAATTGGTTTTAAAGTGTAAATGCCATATAACTTGGTGCTCGGAATGTAATGCGATTGAGTATGGGAAGAGGCATCAAGGTGAGGTCGAAATTAGAACATTTGGACAAGGTTTCAATGACATAATTTAGAGAAATTTAAATTTTGTATCAATCTTGGGATCCGGAGTAGATTTATTTGAAAACATATTTTTCCCAAGTAGATATAGGATCCACAAATCTCTCCACGAAATGTCAGATTTTTGGAGATTTGTGGAATTAATTAGACATTTCTGAATTTGGGACTGGAAGACTGAATTTAGAGTACCAGTCGACTGCCCTCTTGGCAGTCGACTGGTCTAGAGTGAGAAACGTTCTATAAGTTTTACCAGTCGACTGCCCAAGGGGTAGTCGACTGGTCCAGGAGTGAGAAACGTTCTGTTTATTTTACCAGTCGACTGCCCCAGGTCTGCGAGTTTTAAGTTAGATCAGACCTCGCAGGGGTGGCCAAAATCTAGGGTTTTGGCGTGCCACCCCCGGCGATTACTCCTCTCCCTGACCTCCTCTCTCGTTCCAAAGCCCTCCAAAGTCCTAGAAACTCCTCTCTAGCCCTCTCCTACCTCGGATCTACAACTAGGGTTTGTAGAAATTCCTCCTTCAAGTCGATTATCTCCTCATTGCCATCATGCAACGATTGGGAAAGAGGTAAACCCTTGTACAGCTTAGGGAGTGTTTGGGAGAGCTTCTGCTAGCTGCTTTTTAGATTCTAGCTACATAGAGGCACTTTTGAGTGTTTGTGAATACCAGATTCTGCTTTAACTTCTATAACTTTTAGCCAAAAGCTGGAAGCAAGAATTTGATGCTTTTTTCTGCTTCTGCTTTTTTACTTATGGTCTAGAATTAAAAGTAGACATTTATACCCTTAATAATTTATCATTTTACATAATTGCCACCATAGTTTTAAATAAAATTTTATATTTTCATAATTTTTTTATAAATTTTTATAAATTTATATAAATTTGTCATTTTTTTATTTTTTATTTTATTAATTATCTATTTTTTTAAACATATATATTATTTAAAAAATTAATTTTGATATAATATTCAAAATATAATAATAATATATAAAACATTATTGATGGTGTATCAAAATTATATTTAGATAATTAAAAAAATAATTTATATAGTTTAAGGATATATATTATGTCATTTAACTAAAAATTAAGTTTGGAAGCAATTATTCACCAAACACTCAAACTTTACCTTGTATCAACTTTTAGCTTCTATTTCCAAACACTCCATGCTTTAGCTTCTTCT